>SMSQ01009124.1:0-35456 GCA_019453375.1 Ctenoplectra terminalis | reverse complement strand
GTCGTATCTTTGTTTAATGCGATTCGATAGAACACATTAATGAATTACAAGATATTAGTTTTTGAAATTAATACCGTCAGTCCTGAGAAATCAATTACGCCTAAATGAAAATCTCAGCGTCGGTCCGCAGGGATCGGCGTGGCGCTTAATATGTTAAAAAATTGTCAACAAGAATTTTGAAAAAACAGTCACCAATCACATATTTGCTCCGTTCATCTTTTCCTTCAACTCGTTGACTGCCAAGAAAATTAAACAAATTCTACGCTGAGTGTCGAAAGTGTTTAAAGAAAACAGTAAAACTTCTTCAAAATTGAATATTTATATCTTACATTATATCTTAACGTGTTAAACACTTTGTCATATCTCATAATCCAGTATCTTTTGCGGACCGACGCAGAAATTTTCGTTTAGGTATCGTTGGTTTCTGAAGACTGACAGTATCAATTTCAAAAATTAATACTTTATAATCTATCAATGGGTTCTATTAAATCACATTAAACGAAGATACGACTTCCCTTTGCAGACCTCTACAATTTTCTTCTTAAATTTTTAAGTATCTTACGACCCAATGTTTTTTAACCGTTTGCGTACCAGACGGTTTTGAAAAAACACGTTCGAAGAGCGTCAAGGAGCGCGAACGCGTTCCTTCGATTACGTATCGAAAAAAGCCGAAGAGCGTGATCGCGCTCCTTTGATTACGCGTCGAAGAAAGGCGGAGAGCTCGATAGCGCTTGTCATATTCAATGAATATGATATATTTACTATTTATTAACCCATTCGCTGCCAAGGACAAGCATAAAACCAAAGACGATTATACTCGTCTTGGGAATGCATGACATCCTGCCAAAGACGAGTATACTCGTCTCAAAATATAAATGGCAATGGGAATGACTTCATATAATTTAGGCTTGGCAGCGAATCGGTTAACATATATATGGACCGTTTATTTTGAAAGTGGTGTAAGTCCATTTTCTCTTGTTTCGAGAAAATTAAAGGTTAGCATATCTGTTAACTAAAAAATTTAGGCAAATTATATGAAGTCTGGCAATGTTTCTACTGTTTCATCGATATTTAATTTGATTATATCAATTTGTTTTAGGCAAATTATACTATAATAATATATATTTATAAGCTGTAAATGGACTTACACCACTGTAAAAATAAACGGTCCATATATATATATATATATATACTATTAATTTATAATAGATGAAAACAAAATACAAATTGGATTAATGATAGCGATGCAACGTACATGCGTCTGAAAGGCTGAGCGCGTTTCGACAAATGCGCTGGCTTTTTTTTACACAAAATCTCAAGAACGCGAAAGTGGCTCGCGGTACGCAAACGGTTAATTAGTATCGGCAGCACACAGCCTAACGAAAAGTCGACTAAAATCGGCGTTGCGATTAACGCGTTAACCACACCACCCAAACATTTCTACAATATTTTCATTTGCAACGCAACAGCCGGTACTGATTGAAATTCCGCAATTAATCTCGAAACATGGGCGTCATAACCGAGAAAGGAGAGTATGGTCGCCGAACGGAAAGGCGGTTTATCACCTATCGCTCTCTGACGTCGAATCCCCGACAGCGATGCTTTGCAAGCAACTAATTCGACGAAGGGATCTTCGCCGGTGGTTCGGGCTGAATCAACGAGCTGAAACGGAGGCAGGGTCGCCCGCTTGTATATTGATTACCCTGTAGAGGGACAGAGAGACTTTGTTTCAGGGTACTTTGCAGCTTCCTAAACTAATAACCTCGGGCGCTTCATCCCGGCATTATAACCCCGGGGGAAGGCTCGCCTTTCCTGTCCGATCCCGGTCCATAGGAATCCTCCTGGCAATTATTTCACGTGACAACAAGACGAATTCGTGCACCCACGTTCGCGCTAATTTGCGCCGGATTCGATTTGTTCGCAGCGCTACCAGCCAGCCTGTTCTCCTTTCTCTTTCACTTTCTGCCTCTGTTACTCCCCTTTGTCACGAGCGGCATGAATTATGAAATACATATTTTCGCCTCGCCGCGAGTCAGCCGCGGATTATTATTAGCGTACCACGGCAAGTTAGGCTGAACAGCGGGGACGTTGACTGAAATTCACACCGGCTTCCTCGGAGAAACTAAGAAAGAGTTAATTACACGGGAATGAATTCGTCCAGGGATTTATGATTGAACTGTTTCAGGTTGTGAAGGAAATTGTAGTTTTTATCGGAGAGTTCTTTTTTGGGTGTACTGATTTTTTTTTTTTTTTTGGCGTGGG
This sequence comes from Ctenoplectra terminalis, assembly GCA_019453375.1. NCBI lineage: Eukaryota > Metazoa > Arthropoda > Insecta > Hymenoptera > Apidae > Ctenoplectra > Ctenoplectra terminalis. The sequence continues at coordinate 33,194 of SMSQ01009124.1, read as the reverse complement.
TTTTGAAGCGTGTTTTGAGCGAGATTTGAATATGCGAAGCTGGGAATTTGGAAGAAGCTTTAAATTTTTTAATTCGATGATTTTAGAATGTATTTGGATTTTTAAAGGTGGAAATTTTTGAGATTTTAGGTTTAAATTGAAATGGTTATTTGGGGTTATTTAATATGAAAAAATTTTCTCTTAAAATGTGGTTCAAGCGTAGCTCGGTATAATAATTTGAATTTCTGAAAGAGGAAATTTAAAACCTTGGAGCTTTAGATTTAAAAATACGACGATAAAGGTTTCTTTGTTAATATTTGTTCTATAAGCAAATATGTGATTTTAGTATGTATTTGGATTTTTAAAGGTGGAAATTATGAAGCTTTTAGGTTGGAATTCAAATGGTTATTTGGGGTTATCTAATAAGCAAAAATTTACTCTTGAAATATGGTTCAATTGTAGTTCGGTATAATAATTTGAATTTCTGAAAGGGGATATTTAGAAACTTGGAGCTTTAAATTTAAAAAATACGAGGATAAAGGTTTCTTTGTTAATGTTTGTTCGATAAGAAAATAGTTGATTTTAGAATCTGTTTGAAATTTTAAAGGTGGAAATTTTGAAGCTTCCAACTTTAAATTCAAATGGTTATTTGTGGTTATTTAATAAGCAAAAATTTGCTCTTACAATGTGGTTCAAGCGTAGTTCGGTATAATAATTTGAATTTTTGAAAGGGGAAATTTAAAAACTTGGAGCTTCAAATTTAAAAATACGAGGATAAAGGTTTCTTTGTTAATGTTTGTTCAATAAGCAAAAGTTTGCTTTTAAAATCTAAGTGAATTTTTAAACATGGAAATTTAGAAGCTTGGAGCTTCAAATTCAAAGTAAAAAAATATTCCTCGTTTATATTTAGTTCACATGCAATAATTTTCTCTTGAAATGTGGTTCAAGTGTAATTCAGTATAAGAATTTGAATTTTTGAAGTTGGAAATTTAAAAACTTGGAGTTTCAAATTTAAACATACTAGAAAAAATATTTCTTTGATAAATAAAAATTTGTCTTTAAAATGAATTATCCAGTGAAGTTCGGCATAAGAATTTGTCAAATCATCAAAGGTAGAAAGAAAGCTTGGATCTTTAAATTAAAAAATGCTACAACGTTTGTTCAACAAGCTAAAATTTGTTTGACACCAATTCGTTATTTTAAATTCCTGTAGGACACATTTTCACAGGTTAGAAATCTCTATTACTCCTAAGTAAATTACACTAAAAAAATATAAAGCAAGTCTGATACTAATAAATATAAATTTGAACCGTTTTTCAAACACGAATTCATAAAAATAACAATATACCTTTCTTTATCATTTCGCACGATTTTAAACTAATTTTTTATCACACACAGACTTCATAAACTTTGCATTCATTTAATACAAGTGACGGTACCATTCTGTATATATTTAATAACTGCACGAAGACATATAATTACACGATTTACCGAGAAAGATTACAAGCACATAATTAATTTATTCTATTAAAGCGAACAATTCCAGAAGCGGTTAAAAATACATGAAATGAATTTTTCACCCGAACAATAAAATTCCATTTCTATGTTGTTAGAAAATTATTTCAGATTCTTCTTCATTTAGAATCATATTTGGCTCGTTATTAACACTGGTCTTGTAAATAAAGGAAACGCTGTGGTATGTTTCAAATTTACAACACACTGTACGCATAATTGAATTACAAATGAAACACTACAGAAAAGCAAGCTTCTGTTGTTATCAGTTATCTGCGAGAATTAGCTGGTACAGTAATTAAGAGCGTGGTTGATCAACTAGGAAAATTCTCAGAGTAATTACTTTCCGTCCCGGTAAGACAAATTTGCTATCTACTCGGACTGTTAATTTGGCTCGGATTGAATTTGTCGAGAAACACAGGCAGCCACCGAGTTTAATTTAACTGCTCCGTAATTTACTTCATTTTCAAATAATAACGAAGCAATTTTATTAATGTTAAAAAGTTTTTAAATCGAGGCAAGAAATACACTTTGCAGTCAATTTCTTGTCAGCTCATTGGCAATTCGGCAGAGAAAGAGAAGATCTTTAATAACATACTATTTGTAATTTAATTGAATATATTTATCGCAGATCAATAATAATTAAATTCGATGAAAACAATTTTATAATTCATAAAATGTTTATAATAGCAGAGAAAATGGTCCAAGCAAGTGCTACCACTTGTATTTCAGGATTTATTTCCAAACTTGTTGAAGATTTTTAAAGTATGTGAAAAACATGTTTATTTTATAATATTAAATCAAAATAAAGTGGAAAAAGCAACGTGTGCTGCAAATTATATATTTAACTATTTATACTCCTAAACTTTTTTAAATTTTAGAGGACTGTTATGAAAAGTTAAAATATTTGTTTGAAAAAAAAGAAGAATATTATAAATGCTTACGCTTTTTATTTATTTCGTTCATTTGCTTTATTTTGAAACAAAAGAATATGTATGAATTGACGAAAATATGAAATTTGACTTAAAATTTAATTTTGGAAGAAAATTACACGAGTCGCCATAGCAGCGCCAATGAAATTCTAAGGGTTAAAATAAGAGCAAAATTTTCAACACTCCAACACTTTAACTTGCCCATACTTAGACTATCTTCTCTACTATAAAATTTAATAGCCTATTTAATAACAATAAAAAGAAAAAAACTAAGAAGTCTTATTTATTTATATATGATGTTTTTCATTCCCAATAAAAATATATTAAATAATATTCCTAAGGGTGAAAATAAAAGCAAAATTTTCAACACTCCAATACTTCAACCAGCCCATACTTACCCTATCTTCTCTACTATAAAATTTAATAATCTATTTAATAATAATAAAAAGAAAAAACTAAGAAGTCTTATTTATTTATCTATGATGTTTTTCATCCCCTACAAAAATATATTAAAAATAATGCTAAGGGTTAAAATAAAAGCAAAATTTTCAACACTCCAATACTTCAACTATCTTCTCTACTATAAAATTTAATAACCTATTTAATAATAATAAAAAAAAGGAAGTCTTATTTATATATGATGCTTTTCATTCCCTACAAAAATATATTAAAAATAAATTCTCCGTAAATCTTTTTTATCACCAGAACTACCAAAACTGTCAAAGTAATAAATTCATAACTTCTCGCACAAATTTTAAGATCAACCACGGTGCCTTTCAAAGAATTTTGATTAATTTTCTATAAGAAAAAGAATAAAAAGAATAAAAAGAATAAAAAGAATAAAAAGAATTATAAAAATTTGTTTCCCTTACAATCCATATATTTATTTCTTTTCTGTATACCTAAAATAAATATATTTTAATCCTCCATAAGTTCCAGCATTAAACACCCAACCCTCAATAATTAAAAAATTTTGAATTAAAATCCGCCACATAAAAAACAGAACATTACAAAAGAATCGTATACCACGATGATCGTTGTTTCACTCGAAAAGTAGAATCGCTACAAAGTCTGTTACACTGCTACGAAAAAATTTCATATTTCCACTTGATTCTAATGCATACACTTTCACGGATCTAGTCGGGGATCGAGCCAGGTTTGCGCGGTTCGTAAAGCAGACTTTTTCCATGCCACCCTCTTATCCCGGATTCGAAATGCAAAATCCTTGGCGATGTATCAACATTCACAGGACCATAGACCCAGTCTGGAATCCCGGATGGCAGAGAAAATAAGAATCGAGGGTGGCTCGTCGCGTGGTCGCATAACCTGCTCGCCCAAGGGTGGAGGGTTGCTTGTACCATAGATAATGCTGTAACGTTTCCAAGGAAAAAATCGTGGCAGAATACGAAACCATGCATACGATTCGATAAATAATACGGATAACGTGAACGCCTACGACGATTGAATTTCTTTTATACGACGCAGCTTTCGTTATAAATAATGTTCGAATTCATTTTTATGAATAGTAAATTAATAGACTGACTATACGCTAGACGAGGTTGTTGCATAATCCCGTGAAAAACACAAAGGAGGGCAATTTATTACGTTTACTCAAGTGACCGCCTTAACACGTTAAGCGCCACGCCGGTCCCCACGGACCGACGCTGAAATTTCCATTTAGGTGTCGTTGGTTTCTGAAAACTGGCGGTATCAATATTAAAAAATAATACCTTATAATTCATCAACGAGTTCGATTAAATCGAATTAAACAAAGTTACCATCTTCCTTCACAGGCCTCTACAATTTTCTTCTTAAATTCTTAACAATTTTGCGACCAAATGTTTTTCAATTAGTAATCGCTCGTCGTCACGATAACAAACTTTTCCAAAAAAAAAAAAAAAAAAAAAAAAAACTAGCGCTTCGCGGCCACTTGGATCGATCTTCTCTTCAATTTCTTAATTTCGATCATTGAAATTCAATTTGAAACCATTCCAAACCCTACCCAAGCAACGACCAACAAACATCCGTTTCAAAAATTCAAACAGGCTAGAATTATACGATTTTCTGGACACCAGTTTGACCGATAACTTATTTTTCCAGAAAGCCGCGACAACGGATCCAACAACGCAGCTGTGATTCCATAAATAAGGGTTGCGCGGAGTTCCTCCCGTTTTCAGTTACCACGTGAAGTTCGTCGAGGCACGTTGCACAGAGTAAAGAGGCACAGTGGATGAATTATATCGGTTGGGAGGGCTGGCTAAGCTGCTTGTCCTCGTAAAGAGAATTCAGCCGCCAACGAAACCAACATCGGCTTTTACGACGCCCTCGCCCTTCGGCTCCACCCCCCAGACCTTGTCGAATCGCGCAATCATTCTTGTTCTCGAAACTGAGCTACACCTGTTGTGTACAATCGACTCGTCCCTGCTTCTTCCCGCGACAATGCTTCTTGTTTTCGCGACAAATTTTGCTCGTTCGAATTTACGCGTCTGGAAGATGGAATAGAGACGACGCTAATGGATCGGAGTGTTTCGTGAACGTTAAATTTCTTTTCCTACCAACACCTCCTCAACAAAGCAGACCCTCCAACGTGCGAACTATGCAAGGACCGTATTACAGTCGAACACCTCATCAACCACTGCAAAAAATACGACACAAACAGGCTACGATTCAAGATAAAACCATCCCTAAAGGACAACCTAAAAGACACCAACACCACGAACAACCTGCTACAGTACCGGAAAGAGACTAAACTATATCATAGACTGTAACTCCTCCTTTCTGAGTCGCTAATAACCCACAAGTGGTTGATGCGACGATAAACAACAAATTAAAAAAAAAAGAAAGAAAAAAAAGAAAAAATTGTTTTTGGACGTAAGAATATCTTGGAAGTTTTAGGAGGATGCGTTGTGTTATCCCTTAAGTAAGGTCGTTCCACGACAGTAATTTTTATTACGAAATATAAACACTTTATGGACCGGTCGTGGTTGAGGCTGCCACTCAGTAAGGACTGGCTTACAAGAAAACATATCGAACTGTCCGTCTCCGATTTTAATGAAACTTGGTGGATACATTAAGGAGGTAAAAATAAAGGACACGTATTTTTTATGACTGCCCAATCGCAAGTTTAGGGGGTGAAATGACACCTTGAAGTTTCAACAGAAAAATGCTATCTCGAAAAGTATCATAGATACAAGAAAACTTTTTAGGGAAAAGTTAAGTGGTTTCTTAAAGTAAAATAAATAGTGGTGACAAATTTTGTAAAAAAGTAATTTGTGACAAAAAAATTTATCGCTACAGTATTTTAAGAGATACAAAAATTTACATAATGACAAGAAAGATCTAAACAATTTTCTGAATCTATTGATATATAATGTGATAGATTTGCCTCCTATAGTTTTGTAAATTTTGTTATAATACGCAAACCGTGCGAATCCGAGTTATTATTTTCATATAATACGCTACAGTTTTTTTTATATCTATTATATCTATTATATCTGTTTATATCTATTTATATCTATTTTTTATCTATTATATCTATTTATATCTCATAGTTTTCGAGATAGCATTTTTCTGCTGAAACTTCAAGGGCTGATTTCACGCTCTAAACTTGTGACTGGGCAGCTATTGTAAATTTATAGAATTTCTAGGAGAAATTACAAGCCGGTCATTTTGACCGCTTTGGTAGTTTTAGTTTTAAATATATTTTTTTTAAATATGTAAGTTTTTTGACTAAATTATCGAGCTTTAATTATTAATTAAATATAATATCTAAATTACTGTGATCAAAGAAAAGAATATGTGGCGTTTTATTTTCAGATTGCTTCAGATTTCTACCACTCGAAAAAGAAAAAAAACATCGTAACATAACCCAATTGAATTAACAGTTATTTATGCTACATTCTTCCACAGAAAACACTTTTCGAATTGCGTCATTTGCGATCATATCGCGTCGTATGATTCTCAAAGCAACGATGAAAATTACATAAAACGAAGCGAGCGCTTTATTTAAATTTAGAATCTACCCGAATATAACAAGTGCACTCTAGCTTGGCAATTTCATGGAAATAAAGTTAGTTTACCACGAACATATTCGTCGATCTAAATGGCTCGATCAACAAGCTACTCTGCCTACTCTGAATTACCGTTCAACCGTAATACCAAAAAACCGTTATGGTAATCGAAACAATTTAATGGTAAAACAACGGCGGCAGCTCGTTCCAGGAACGATTAAATCAATCAGATACAACAAAATTATTTTTTTTCAAAACTATGCTCGCATACAAAGTACGTACACTACAGGTCATAAATATTCGGCCACTTAAACATACGTCTGCTACTTTTTGTGTTTTGCTTTATGTATTTATCTCTGCTACAAGAAACGAAATTATTTTGCATTTATGAAATAATTAAATTTTATAAAGGAAACACAAAACAAAAAAATTTGTAGCAGTGATACAAGAATTTATTAAAATGTTTAAAAAAAAATGACGAACTGGAGACTAATAGCAAAGCTTGTCACATTTTTATAGAATCAGTAGACTACAAGTTAAAATTCCTTTTTTTATCTCAAATTTATTATTTATTTATATAACTACTCTTGATTATAAGCTGAAAAAAGTTTAAATTACTGATTAACCTCTTGGCATACTTTGACGAGTCTGACTCGTGATCACAATTTCAATCAAAACACGGTATGATGTAACAGATTATTCCACGTTTGGTGATACAGAGAAGATTATTACTCGCGGAATATTTCGCTTTCGCGATGCAAATGGGTTAACGAAGAACACCGGCCAATCGCAGAGCGAGAAAGGTGGCCGGCGATCAGCGAGAGCGTTGTATAATAATGTAGAAAAATATAGAAACATAGAACATAAAAATATAGGAAATATAGAAAATATAGAAACATAGAATATACAAAATATACAAAATATACAAATTATAGAAACATAGAATACAAAATATACAAAATATAGAAACATAGATATTAGAATATAAAAGTATGCGAAATATGCAAAATATACAAAATATAGAAACATAGAATATAAAAAAATACAAAATACAAAAATATAGAAAATATAGAAACATAGAATATTAGAATATAAAAGTATGCGAAATATGCAAAGTATAGAAAATATAGAAACATAGAATATTAGAATATAAAAATATAGAAAATATAGAAAATATAGAAAATATAGAAACATAGAATATTAGAATATAAAAATATAGAAAAATAGAATATTAGAATATAAAAATATAGAAAATATAGAAAATATAGAAACATAGAATATTAGAATATAAAAATATAGAAAATATAGAAAATATAGAAACATAGAATATAAAAATATACAAAATATAGAAACACAGAATATAAAAATGTGCAAAATATAAAAAATATAGATACACGCTATATATTCTCAGAAAAACAAATAAGCGTCCCGATACTTTTGAACGCTGCTGTACACAACTATCCTTATCTTTCCTGGATATCACGAAACGCACAATGAAAATCATGCACGCAAAGAAATTTCAAGAAACCTGACAAAGTAAACGTAACAGTAGTATTCATAAAGCAAACAAGGCGACAGCGTGGAATGAGCTGAACACGTTTTTCATATTCAAATCGCAGTATCCTTTGACCGACAGTGTTGCACGCGTGCTGCTGACAAGGCGTGACATTAGAACGGTCAGGTTCCCATAACCCTTGACTCGTGTCCGTGCATGTACCTGAAGCTGGGAATGCTGTTGGCGCGTGGACTACACTTATCTACGATCTATGAACAGTTTACCCTTCACACAAGCTTTTCTCTGGTAACATGCACGAGCGTCGACCCGCGTCCACACGTTCTATGCAACTACAACTGCTCGCCGCGTTCTGGACCGAACGTGGGAAGGCGAAACGAATCGTTCCTTCCACAATGTACGCTTTCATGACTGGAAAATCAATTACGTGGCATGCAGAAAACGCGAAAGAACAGTAATATTATGGTAAATATTTAAACGAGTGCAGGTGGTGAGCGTGTATTTGGTAAGATGAAAAGGAGTAGCCCGAGCGTGTGTTTGGTGAGTTGGAAAGGAGTAGTTGAGCGTGTATTTGGTAAGATTGAAAGGTGTAATGAGCGTTTAGATTCATTTTTAGATTAGAGACTGCGATCGCTGGATCGCGGATTTTTATGCGTTCGCGGAAAATTTAATATGTATATGATAAAATTAATTATGTAGATAAAGATTGGCGCGTGTACCTATTTATAATTGAGATAAATAATTGTGCGGCCTGTTGGAGAATTCGACAATTATTGAGCATGCGGATACAAATCTAAGAAATTTAACAGATCTAACAGATCTAACAGGGAATTGCTGCACATAAATTAGTTCTTTTGAAATTTACAATAACACTAAAAATAGATATTTATCTATTGCTAGCATTGGATTAACCCTCTATAGCCCGAATTTTGTCTGCTTACTGAAGAAAAAATTACGATTGATTACAGTTTTCACTTTGATTTGAAAATGTTTAACACTAGATTTACGGAACCCGTCAATTTTACACAGTTCAAATTTCGTGCTCAAATTTAACAATCATGGGTGAGAAAAATATAAACTCAAAATGAAATTTATATAAAAAAATTGACTAAATAAATTTCTGCTTATAGAAATCTATTAATTTGAAGTAAACCGAACTAATGATATTACAAAAAATTTGTATTTCAATGTATCCATCAAAATGATCCAATCAATGCCCGTAAACCTAGTGTTAATAGATCGTGGTGTCACTACAGTTAATACGGTAATCAAATTATAGTGCAGTGATAACTAAAGAAAATTAATTTTTTTAAATATAGATACATCAGTTTGTAATTTTTAATTCACACGGTCCCATAGAGTGTTAAGAAAAAGGTAGAGTGATTTTAAGTCGCTAGATAAGAAAGCTAAATAAGTAATAAAACAAATTATATGCATAACGTGAAACATAGGAAGATTTTAAGTTACAAAATTTAAATTGTAAGTAAAAAATTTTAAGTCATAAAACTGATTCATTTTTCTTAGAATTTCTGTATCTCATGCACACTGCATGTGACAAATGGTTTTTCATTTAAATCCTGAATCATTCATATATATACTATACACGTGACTAATACTTTTTTCCACATATTCGTTCGTTATCAAATATAATGAAGTATAAATAATGTAAACTTCGTATCAAACTGGTAATAAATAAAGAAATTTATGGAAGAGAAAAAAATTGAAATTTTTACAATTACAAAACGTTTCTATTGCAGCGAAACGAACTGAAAAAATATAATGGTACAGCTAATCAACTAAGTAAAAGTAAAAGTAACCGAACGTGAAGGTAAATGCACTTGTTAAATCGCGGGTATAGCCGGAAGACAAAATTCCAGTAATTTATGACTTGATTCGCAGGGAAACTTTCAGTGAATGTGAAACTGCGGTTTCTTTTAAAAATAGCGGTGAAACGTTTCAACTTCTTGCCGTTAAAGCGACGAGCCCAACTCGCTGTGAACTCTGTGCCAAGATATACAATGATGAACTACATTCAACAGAAAATCTAAGAATATTGAAACATTTTAGCTATTACGACAGTAGTTATACAATAACCGGCTATATTTAAACAGATTCTATTAACCCTTTGCACTGGCGAACTTTTTTAAGTTTCAAAGGACTACTGTGAAAAAAATAAAAATAACCACTTTCACAAGCAGTAGTCATTTTTTCCGTTCAAAATAAAACTTCTTTTCTTCGGTGATAAAAAATCGTACGGAGTGCAAAGGGTTAAAAGAAACATCTATCACCCTAGAACGTTCCCTTAACACTAGAACTACCGAACCAGTCAAAATGGTTCATAATTTCTTATAGAAATTTTATAAATCTACAATGATGTATTTTGAGGGATTTTCTACGACTTTTTGCAAAAAATATGTACAAAGAATTGTTACCCATATTAAAGTTATTTTTTCAAATACCTATCATTTTAATTTCTTTGGCACAAATAAGTCTACTTTAATCGCTGGTAGTTCCAGTGTTAACCCTTTGACTGCGGCGGGTTCTCGGAAGAATCCATCAATACGGACGGCGCGTTATTTGCACGTCAGTCGCTGCGACTGGGGTCGTCCACTGTCTACTGACTAAAAGAGTACTCGGAGATTTAGTACCTTTCTTAGGGTTTAGATACTGAAACAACTGATTAAAAATACTGGAACAAACACCGATACAGTAAAGACTCGATAAATGTTCAGAATTCGGGACCGGCGAGAAACATTTAACGGACAAGAGACTCGCTTCTGCAAGCCGTTTATGTCTCGCCGGCGTTCACGAACATAGAGAGAGACAGTTCAATGAAGAAAAAAGAGGTACATACTTCGTTGCTATGCTATTTAACTTGTTATATTCCATGTTAAACNCTGTGAAAAAAATAAAAATAACCACTTTCACAAGCAGTAGTCATTTTTTCCGTTCAAAATAAAACTTCTTTTCTTCGGTGATAAAAAATCGTACGGAGTGCAAAGGGTTAAAAGAAACATCTATCACCCTAGAACGTTCCCTTAACACTAGAACTACCGAACCAGTCAAAATGGTTCATAATTTCTTATAGAAATTTTATAAATCTACAATGATGTATTTTGAGGGATTTTCTACGACTTTTTGCAAAAAATATGTACAAAGAATTGTTACCCATATTAAAGTTATTTTTTCAAATACCTATCATTTTAATTTCTTTGGCACAAATAAGTCTACTTTAATCGCTGGTAGTTCCAGTGTTAACCCTTTGACTGCGGCGGGTTCTCGGAAGAATCCATCAATACGGACGGCGCGTTATTTGCACGTCAGTCGCTGCGACTGGGGTCGTCCACTGTCTACTGACTAAAAGAGTACTCGGAGATTTAGTACCTTTCTTAGGGTTTAGATACTGAAACAACTGATTAAAAATACTGGAACAAACACCGATACAGTAAAGACTCGATAAATGTTCAGAATTCGGGACCGGCGAGAAACATTTAACGGACAAGAGACTCGCTTCTGCAAGCCGTTTATGTCTCGCCGGCGTTCACGAACATAGAGAGAGACAGTTCAATGAAGAAAAAAGAGGTACATACTTCGTTGCTATGCTATTTAACTTGTTATATTCCATGTTAAACCAATCGATAAAACAGTAAAGATGTTATAGTAAAAAAATGCAGAGGACGTATATTTACGGCTTTCGTATATATCGATAGACTTGCGAGAGCGTATATATATACGCCTTTAACAGTCAAAGGGTTAATCACTCTTCGCCAAAAAAAAAAATGACTTAAAAAAAATTAGAAACATATAAAATCGTATAAAATCGTATAAAATCAGAACGATCGCCAAGGAAATTCTAGCTAACACACAATTGCCTAGGTTCCGATGTAAATCGCCAACGAAAGGATACAGGTAAATTTTGCGCAACGATTCATCAATTAGCTGAAACACAACAATGAAGACCCGAGATTACGTTTCAACGAAACGTTCAGATTTATTCGATTCTCCTTCGAACACGTCGTTCGTATAATCGTTTCAGTCGGTATTCCAGTCGCCGACGTAATTGTGCAGGCAAACAATCGCGAGTATCCGAGAGCAGAGTATTCGCAAAGCGATCGAAATTGTTAAGCGCGAGGGAGGAGAGTAAAGGGGCGACGAGGAGGCGAGAGGGAGCGAGCGGAGAAACGAAGATCACGGGTGATAAATCGTGGAAGGCAGGCCGCAAACGCTAGATATACCGAGGCGTACCAATTGGAATTGGCTCGTAATTCGCGGCCATTCCGACGGATGGCTTCACCCCGATAATTACCGCTCCATGATAAATTTATGACAGCAATAATTTACGCGGAAACTGCGGCCGACTGGCTCGATAAAGAGCGATTAACTATAAAACGAAGCTACACAGACCGATGCACCGACGCGGTGCGCCGCGACGCGATGCGCGTACCTCTCGCCGCTCCATTATACCACACATACGTGATCCAACTTTAAATGGTCGGGATAAGTCTACCTTTCCCGGGATTAAACACCAACGATGACGTCCGATTGGATTTTTAAGTCGTGTCGCAACGCTCTGCGACAATTTCATACGATGTTTTCAGGATTGGCGTATGTATGCTTTTATAAGTATTTGTTATGAAAAAAGGTACTCCTAATTATTTTATGATTTATTCATTAGAGTTGGGAGAACTGCTAGAGCTGGTCGTGTTGGAGTATCTGTGTCATTAGCTGGAGAGCAAGAACGTTCTTTAGTTAAAGAAATTATTAAAAATGCAAAAAATCCAGTAAAAAATCGAATAATACCCCCTGATATAATCGAAACATATAATAAAAAATTACAGTCTCTTGAATCAGATGTAGAACAAATTTTGGAAGAAGGAAGAAACGAAAGGGAATTAGCTAAAATGGAAAATAGAGCAAATCGTGTTGAGAAATTATTAAAGAATGAAAATAATAAAGGCATTCAAAGAACCTGGTTCCAGACTCAAAAAGAAAGAAAAGGCGAGAAGGGTTATTTTTATTTTCTTCTGTTTCACATATAATATACACTTACCGGCAGAAGTTAAGAAACAAAGTAATCGTTTGCGTTAGAGAATTACTGCATATTCTTTATCCTCTGAGATACATAGTAAAGAGACAACAAAAAATACTATAATAAAATAAATTTTGTTTTAATATATATGTATAAAGTCTAGAATAAATATTAAGCCGAAGACGATTCTCAAACGACTACGTTGTTTCTTAATTTTTGTCAGTAAATGTATATGTCGTTAAGTAACTGGCGCTGTTATGGCGACATAATTTTCTTCAGAGATTATATTTTTAATCAGATTCTGTATTTTCGTCATTTCAAACACTTCTTTTATCTCAAAGTAAAAGTAAATTAACCAGATAAATAAATGAATAAGAAATCGTAAACATTTGTAATTTTATTATTTTCTTTCCGAAAGAACAGTTTAAGTTTTCGCAATAGCTCTTTGAAACTTAAAAAAGTCTTCGAGTGCAAAGGGTTAACCCTTTGCGGACGAGCACTCTTTCGACTCTGATTCGTGGCAGGTGGAGGATAATTTCTGTATGGAACAAAATTATAAGTTAACCCTTTGCACTTTTTTTTTTGGAAAAGTTTGTTATCGTGACGACGAGCGAGTTATAGTGGATATATTTGTTATATATCGAGAATTTCGGTGTATTTGAGAAGTTCAAAGTTGTGTTATTTATTTTTAACACTAGAACAACCGACGAATAAAGCATATTTATTTTTACAGAAAAAATCATAATAAAAGGTGTATGAAAAAATACGTCATGGGTGGAAAACAAAGCTTTGTCTACATTTTTAACCTTTTGCACTCGAGGGCTCCGGAGCGGAGCCATTTAAAATTTGTCTTCAAACTCGAGGGCTCCGATATGGAGACAATGCAAATAATATTTAGTTCTTACCATAAGGACAAAGACAAATCACTTTTGCTGACAAATAACGATCGTGGCTCGCGGATAAGACCCATTATTTCTGAGACNACTGGCGCTGTTATGGCGACATAATTTTCTTCAGAGATTATATTTTTAATCAGATTCTGTATTTTCGTCATTTCAAACACTTCTTTTATCTCAAAGTAAAAGTAAATTAACCAGATAAATAAATGAATAAGAAATCGTAAACATTTGTAATTTTATTATTTTCTTTCCGAAAGAACAGTTTAAGTTTTCGCAATAGCTCTTTGAAACTTAAAAAAGTCTTCGAGTGCAAAGGGTTAACCCTTTGCGGACGAGCACTCTTTCGACTCTGATTCGTGGCAGGTGGAGGATAATTTCTGTATGGAACAAAATTATAAGTTAACCCTTTGCACTTTTTTTTTTGGAAAAGTTTGTTATCGTGACGACGAGCGAGTTATAGTGGATATATTTGTTATATATCGAGAATTTCGGTGTATTTGAGAAGTTCAAAGTTGTGTTATTTATTTTTAACACTAGAACAACCGACGAATAAAGCATATTTATTTTTACAGAAAAAATCATAATAAAAGGTGTATGAAAAAATACGTCATGGGTGGAAAACAAAGCTTTGTCTACATTTTTAACCTTTTGCACTCGAGGGCTCCGGAGCGGAGCCATTTAAAATTTGTCTTCAAACTCGAGGGCTCCGATACGGAGACAATGCAAATAATATTTAGTTCTTACCATAAGGACAAAGACAAATCACTTTTGCTGACAAATAACGATCGTGGCTCGCGGATAAGACCCATTATTTCTGAGACACCTGCATCGAAAAGCCACGATTACATATTGGCGATTGTTTCAAGAGGTATCACACCTTGGACGATTACAAAATGTAATAATGTTATAATTTTTTGTTTTCTTATATACCGCAACATTTGAATCTATAATCGATTAAAAAAAAATAATAACATACAATGATGTCTTTCCTTTGAATGCGCACATCATTTACCTATATATAAATATGATTTTTTCACTGAAACTGCTTCGAGTTGCTGGTAATATGAATGAAAAAAAACTTCCAGTGCAAAGGGTTAAAAAATATCTAAACGATTAGACAGAAAATAAAATAGAAAACAGACAAATAGTCGATGAAACTTCGCATTGGCGTCTCCTATTCGTTTGTCGTTCTAGAGGCGACAATTCGACTTAGGAATCAAATTATAATATCGTCGTAGCGGCGACATTCGTCCGCAAAGGGTTAACCCGTTTGCATCGTAACTGTTAAGTTTGATTTCTTAATACTTGTACTTAACCCCTTGACCTCGAATGCTAATTTCAGGGCGAAATTAATAACGTCGAGTTCCATTCGTCGTGACAATCTAATTACTTTGTATTACAGTTAAGTCGCATCAATTTCTTTATTTTGCAATAAGAAAATTTGTTTTATTCTCAAACACCTGTTATACCAACGTGTGAAAAAATATTAAATCTGATCCGGATGGAAAATATTTGAAATTAAATCGCACGTCAAGGGGTTAAGCATCTTTTACACGCTTGTGCGTTTGTCAGTGCCGCCTCGCGTGCTTGTTCTGGGTTTTCGATTAACCAGTTCCTTTCTTTAACATTTTAAAATAATCAATGATTTTTCGCTTCAAACTGTTATGTTTAATTCTAACCGAGAATGCTGTATCGTTTTCTTCCAATTAGTTTGATTCTCCGTTTTATGGTTACTTGTTATTCTTTGAAGCTAATGTAGAGCGTTAGGGTCCGCTACGCGTGACTATCACGGCGCCTAATCCGTTTTCTTTTTGTTATTTTTCACATACAATAACAAGGAGTTTTTAATGTAAGATATAAACGTGTAAAGGACAATCGATAATTTTTTTAGAATTTCTTTTAGAATTTTTTTTGCAAAAGGAAAATAATTCTAATTTAACGTTATTCGATTTATGGTTTCGATGAGCCTTCCATTAGGAGTTTTAGGGTTCACCATGGTAAACTTGGGAAACATTGGCACCATGAGATAAAATTAGTAACTTTGAAATTTGCTTGCAATTTTGTTTGTAAACTTAGCTCCCTTATTGTTTTTTTTCTTTTCAAATTAATTTATTAATATTTAAAAGTGTATCATATTTTCAAATTGATTTATTAATATTGAAGAACGTATCGTACTTTCAAATTTATTTATCAATTTTTCTTAACTTAATTCATTCGTTGGCGTCAAATGATGTAATGATAAAAACTCGATAAAAAAGATGAATAGCTAAAATTGCTAATTCCTTTATTTAAAGTAACAAAAAATTAACTTCTGTGCATTCAGGTGTAGTATACACTTTTTACGTTTATCGCAACGTGCACTTCAATGCACTTTTCTCTCTTTTCGTACAAAAACGTTTCTCTTTTGTGAGAAAAATGTGTCAACTCGACAAAAAGAACGGACGACGGTTGAGGAAATTTTTAACGAAAATATTTAGTCTCTTATTCGACGAAACTGTATGAAAATAAATAGAAGAATAAAAACACGAATAAATTAAAAATAGAAAGTCAAAAGCGCCAATGTAATCCAAGGTTGATACAGATAATTAACCTTGTATTAAGAAAAAAGAGACACAAACATTTTATACATTTTTATACTTCTCGTAAAACAATAAAATATGCAATGTTACACCGCGATACTGAAAATAAATATAAACCTTTTAATTTGAAATTATATAAAAAAAATAGCAAAGAAAGAATACAATTTGTATTTTTTCCTTTTTATTTTAAATTGTCTTATTTTTGCGAATACAGAATCGGATATCTGTTACACGATTATACGAAATATATAAAAACTTGTAATTATAATAAACGCGTAACATGATTTTTATGTTACACGGAAAAATATTACAACAACCTGCGAATATTCGACCGTATTAAGGTTTCCAGTTTTCCGAGTACATATAATCAGAAAAAGTTAAAATAGCGAACATTATATTAGGTTGTCCCGAAAGTTCCTTCCGTTATTTTCACGCAATGCTTTCGTCTAGCAATGTTGAAACAAACATTCAGCCTTATTTGTCAAACGAGAGACGGAGGGAAAAAATAGTAATATAAAATAGTAAATAATAATATATCGTAAAACATGAAATATTACGTATCCATTACTTATTAACACTAAACCTACCA
Source organism: Ctenoplectra terminalis (assembly GCA_019453375.1). Classification (NCBI taxonomy): domain Eukaryota; kingdom Metazoa; phylum Arthropoda; class Insecta; order Hymenoptera; family Apidae; genus Ctenoplectra; species Ctenoplectra terminalis. The sequence continues at coordinate 16,152 of SMSQ01009124.1, read as the reverse complement.
ACGATTAACCCATTGACTGGCAGCTACGAGATATCTCGTAGTGTGTGCTGCGATTTTAAATTAATTTCAAATGGCCATTTGAATTAAGAATTATTAGTGTTCTTTTTCAATAAAAATTACTGTAAATGCCATTACAATATTCTATCAGTAACTTAATATTATTATATTTCGCAAAATTTCATGTATTCTTTAAAATAAAACCTTGACACCCAGGGTAAGGCGCTCTAAACAGTATCAAAGAAATTACAAAGAAAGAAAAATACACAATGCTAGAGAAACAAATCTTTGACCATGTATTTTACGGAAAATCGCAACAAAATATTCAAAAGTGCACGGTTAATAATTTATAAAATTTGGAGAAGAAATTACGAAACGGTCATTTCACCGCTTTGGTAGGTTTAGTGTTAATAAAACGGAAGAAACTTTTGGGACAACCTAATACGTAACTGGTGTTTATCTAATTATATTATAAATGCCATGCAATTTAATTTTTCAACGATACCGATTTCGAATTAACGAGAACGATAAACGTTTTTAGGTGCGGTGCGAGTAAATTATTGGGTTGATCACTTTTACCGATATCAAACAGTAAACAAGGGTTGCATAAATAGATAAGATAAATATCGCCTGTTATTACTCTCTGTTACACTAATCGTACGAGCAAATCTTGATACCCATTCATATTACAATTTTTGCTATAATTGTTATCAGGTGTTTATCAACCAATATTTATATAATATTTTTCTTTACTTCTATTTACAGAGGAAACCAGTTATCCGATAAATCCTAAGACACTTTGAATAATGAAAAACTAATATTTATTATACTCCTGCAGAGGTTGTGAGCGGTTAGATAAGAAAGTTGAAACGTGGCTCGAGAAACTGAGAAACAAAAGAAAAGAAAAAAAGGCGTGCATAGTTAAGAGTACCGAAGCGAGTATGCTCGAATTAGAGAAAATTAAGAGAATAGAAAAGGGTGGAATAAACAGGGCAATAAGAGAGTAGGATAGGGCGAGAGTGAGAAGAGAAAGTGTGGGTGGATTGAATGTGAGAATAAGATCTTGTAAAAACAGTGGCGGATTTAAGAGCGAATTTTCATATTTTTTTTTTTTGGATAGTGGAAAATTAGAGAAACATAATTTAGTTTCATAAGATTCAATCATTTATGAATTCTTCTGCGTTTAAATTTGGAATATTATAGTTCCTATGTATTATATTTGAATAAATAAAATTTGTAATTCAATATTTAAGTTTCTTTTTTCTTTTTTTTAGATTTAATGTTTAACACTAGATTTACGGAACCCGTCAACTTGACTCAGTTCAGATTTCGTGCTTAAGTTCAACAATCATGAATGCAGAAAATATAAACTCAAAATTACATTTATATAGAAAAATGTAAGAACTAATGATATTACAAAAAATTTGTATTTCAATGTACCCATCAGAATGACCGGCTTGTAATTTTTCATAGAAATTTTATAAATTTATAACGATTCTGTTCGGAGGATTTTTGGTAATTTTCTGTTAAAAATATAGCTAAAGATTTGATCTCCTTACGTTATATATTTTTTCAGAATACTTATCGTTTTTATTTCTTTGGATACAAATAGGTCTACTTTAATCATCGGTAGGTTTAGTGTCAAGGGGCAACAATTTTGCAGCCGGTGCCTCAACAAACTTAACCCTCTATGGGACCGTGTGACTTAAAAGTTAGAAACTGATGTATCTATATTTTAAAAAATTAATTTTCTTTAGTTATAATTGCACTATTAAATTTGATTACTGTATTATTACTGTAGCGACACCACGATCCATCTACAGTAATTAGTTAAAACATTTTCAAATCAAAGTGAAAAACTGTAATCGATCGCAATTTTTTCTCCAATAAGCAAACAAAATTCGGGCTACAGAGGGTTAAAAAATTAATTTTGTTTAGTTATCACTGCACTATTAAATTTGATTACTGTATTACTGTAGCGACACCACGATCCATCTACAGTAATTATTACTTAACCCTTTGTCCTATAATCACGAGTCACACTCGTGGTGCCGATTCTGGATAAAATATAATAAAAACACACAATATTTATGATAAAGTTCAATTTTAGCTTTAACTGTAATTTAAATTTATAATGTTGAAAATTAGCGAATACAAAATACGTGTAATATTTCAATACTTTGCGTTTGACAGAGTATCAAAGACGTGAATAATTATTGCTAATATGTATGAGGATTGAAGAAATCGTAAGCCAAGGGGTTAAAACATTTTCAAATCAAAATGGAAAACTATAATTAATCATAATTTTTCTCCAATAAACAGACAAAATTCGGGCTATAGAGGGTTAAAACTATAAGCAATAACGTAATAATTGAATGGCTAGTCGATGCTATATAAGTAATAATAAATTTGATTAAATACAATGTATGAACGAACAATTTTATATCATTTGAATGGTATTTAGTAATTTTCAAAATTTTCAAAATTCGGGTTATAGAGGGTTAAAACCGCCCCTGTGTAAAAATACAATATTGTAAACCAAGTCTAATTCTTAGCTGTAAGGCTGAATAAAATTATATTATATTCCTGCATTTACAAGTATTTAAAATTTCCACGATCGAAATCTGCATTATTAACATTCTCAGTATTTATCTGAAGTCTGAATTAAAATGTTACTAAAATAAAAAAAACACTGTATAAAATTACATTAAATAAAATGGATCTAGTACTCAAGATAACTGAATTCCTTTGTGAAATAAAGAAACGGGGAAAATAGATCAGTTTTAATAATATTAATAAAAAAAAGCTGGGTATCACTTGAACGCCATATCTTAAAGCGTTGCCTCCTTTTACCTTCGAATCGATCGCTTCGCCAATTAAAAAAAATCTGCGGCCGGTGATCAGTGATCCGTAGCACGAGCATGGGTATCTTAAATAGACTGTAGCCGTAAGACGCAAATCGACATCAATGCGTCATCATGTTTCTAATGAAACTAATTGCGATGCTGCTTGCACACCGTCGGTACGTTTCCAAAAGGACACGCTTTGCACCCGGAAGTTCAAACGGTATTTAACTGTACCTTCCCCTTCTATCCACGCTGTAACATTAGAACTATCTACGATTCAAGCGTAATTGTGCAAGAAAAAAAATAAAAATAAAAATAAAAATAAAAGGCGCGTAAAAAAATACGCAATGCAAATGACACGAATTTTTATCCATATTTTCTACAGAAAATTGCAAAAAATTCTCGAAAATATACCACTGTAAATATTTAAAATTTTTATAAAAAGCTATAATTTAGTCATTTCGATCAATTTTATGGTTCTAAGGTTAACCCTTTGCCCTATAACCAGGAGTCACACTCGTGACTCCGATTCTGGATAAAAAACAATAAAAACGCACAATATTTATGATAAAGTTCAATTTTAGATTTAACTGTAATTTAAGTCTATAATGTTGTAAATCAGCGAATTCAAAATACGGGTAATATTTCGATACTTTGCGTTTGACAAAGTGTCAAAGACGTGAATAACTATTGCTAATATGTACGAAGATCGAAGAAATCGTAAGCCAAGGGGTTAAAAATCATATTCGAGACTTGTAAAATACACAAACATCTGTATATAGTTTTGTAGAATGATTTTTACATAAATCCATGATTTGACTCGCATGTACAAAGCTTCATAAAAGAAACATTTTTTAAACGTGCAAAAAATGAATAATATGCAAATTTTTTTCCGCCTTGTTTTCATTAAAAGTAACGAGGAGCATCGCTCAAGTGTAATACGTTAATTTTAATGAAATTTGCATATGAGATAGTGTTTAACAAAATATTTCACACGTATTTTATTTTTTATCTGCAGTCATCCATATTTAAAGGATGAAAACATAAAACAGCCTTCAAAATCAGGAATGGAAAAACATATTTTTCTCAGTATTTCCGAAACTACTCAGAATAAAATTGTTTAAACAAACATTGTGTAAATTTAACCGTGTAGTAGTATGAATAGTAAATATTGAGGAAAATATATTTTTCAGTTTGACTGACAACTTTGAGGGCTGTTTTCACCCTCTAAATACAGATGATTGCAGATAAAAAAAAAAATAAATAATATGTGTCAATAAAAACTAAATTAAAAAATACATCCTTTCGCGTATGTTTTTTTTTTACCTAGTTTGTATGAATTTTTATGAAAAATTGATTACAAATCTTCGTTACAAACTTTCAAATTAACTATATTAACTTTTCAAATTAAAAAAAACAATCTGGTTTTGAATAAATGAAATGTCTTTCGAGGGAACGAAATTTAGACCTTTTCCCTAATTTAATTTTCAAAATTGAACAATTATTATCAGCTCGATTAATTTTTAAATAAATTGTTTGTTGCTATTATCTGTTATCTCCGACATGAAATGTCAAAATAATGATACATCTGCCGTCCAGATTTCGCCTTAATTTAGCAAACGTTGCAAGACAACTTGTTGATCCATGATTATAGCTCACAATTGTCATCGCTGTAATAGATAGCACTATTAACCCTTGGAGGGACCAATTGAGTTTAACTGTTGGGATCATTCGTAGCTCTTACGGACTAAGATTTTATTAGCGTCAAACGGAGTAAATTTCGAGCATCTAGAACTAAGAACACTAATTTTTTAAGTACTTTGTTTACGCGCAAAGAAGACGAATTCATCTCGGGTCAACTTCCTAATATTCCTTGTAAGACGACTGAGAATCGGAAACTCGCAAAGAAATTTTTATGCAACTTTCATCACTCCCACCACTTCCCAAATTTACGTTATTTTAATCGTGGTCGATTTAAAAATTAAATTTCCGCGCCATTCACTAATTATCTAGCTGAATTAATTGTAGGAATAGAGGTGTGTATCGAGGTACTTCTACAGTGGTTAACTTAAAAAAACTCTCTCTCAAACTATGTTTCCTCGGCTCTTTTATATTATTTTCCAGCTAAAAACCGAACCGATTGGAAACGAGCTCCCATCGTATAAGCGCGGTCGAAAACTTGAGACCTAGATTTTATAAGTCTCTCTCTCTCACACACACACAAAGACAATCTCTACCTACAAATACCATTTTTCCCATTGTATGCTTGCCGTACCATAAGTATTATTTTTCTCATTGTACGCCTGCAATTTCCAAATCTGACTACCAATTACCTATTCTATACGGTGCTATTTTTTTCTTTTTTTTTTAATGGTGTATTAACCCCTTGTCTTACAACCAGAAGTCACACTCGTGGTGCAAATTATGATACAAATGGAATAAAGACGCAGAGTGCTTCAAACAAAGTTCAATTTCAATTTTAGCTCTTTCACTATAGAGGTCGAAAGTTATTTTATCGAAAACCGTGGCTATAGTAGAGGTGGGATATGATACGGCTTGCTATAACGAATCGTTGTGCTTTTACATATTAAATTATCTAATTTAATATATACGCGTGCCATACGTATTATTTTTCTCATTGTACACCTGCAATTTCCAAATCTGACTATTAATTACCTATTCTACACGATGCTATTCTTTTTTTTTTTTTTTTTTTCATGGGGTATTAACCCCTTGCCTTACAACCAGGAGTCACACACGTAAATAATGATACAAATGGAATAAAGACGCAGAGTGCTTGAAATAAAATTCAATTTCGAAATTTTAAATTGTCTATACCAATTACCTATTCTATACGGTGCTATTTTTTTTTTTCTTTTTCTCACCAATGCTTTTTTTTTTTTTTTTTATGGGGTTTTAACCCCTTTCCTTTCAACCAGCAGTCACACACGTAAATTATGATACAAATGGAATAAAGACGCAGAGTGCTTGAAATAAAATTCAATTTCGAAATTTTAAATTGTCTATACCAATTACCTATTCTATACGGTGCTATTTTTTTTTTTTTTTTATGGGGTTTTAACCCCTTTCCTTTCAACCAGCAGTCACACACGTAAATTATGATACAAATGGAATAAAGACGCAGAGTGCTTGAAATAAAATTCAATTTCGAAATTTTAAATTGTCTATACCAATTACCTATTCTATACGGTGCTATTTTTTTTTTTTTTTTATGGGGTTTTAACCCCTTTCCTTTCAACCAGCAGTCACACACGTAAATTATGATACAAATGGAATAAAGACGCAGAGTGCTTGAAATAAAATTCAATTTCGAAATTTTAAATTGTCTATACCAATTACCTATTCTATACGGTGCTATTTTTTTTTTTTTTTTATGGGGTTTTAACCCCTTGCCTTACAACCAGCAGTCACACACGTAAATTATGATACAAATGGAATAAAGACGCAGAGTGTTCCAAATAAAGTTCAATTTCAATTTTAACTCTTTCACTATAGAGGTCGAAAGTTATTTTATCGAAAACCGTGGCCATAGTAGGGTTGGAATATGATACGTCTCGCTACAACGATTCGTTGTGCTTTCATACATTAAATTATCTAATTAAACATACCCGCGTGCCATAAGTAATATTTCTCTCATCGTACGCCTGCAATTTCCAAACATGAACGCCATTCACCGACCGACCACAGCTGCTGTTATCATCCAACAGTCGAGCAACCATAGTCGCCCGTAATACACAGAAGTCGATTCGACGCAACGACCATAGTCGTCCGTAGTAGCGAAAGGTTTAAGAAAAACCTTGCTCGGATTCTCTCACCATCCCGCGTATCTAACACGAAGTAGCGCAACGGTACAAATAAAAAAAAAAAAAAAAAAACAGAACACGCTTGAAGATTGAATACAAGAAGAACCAGTGATCGCGCTAACGCGTAAACGAGCGAAACGCGTAACGAAAGGGTGAACGGGAAGCGTTTCTCGGTTTCCCATCAAGGCTGAGCGCATCGGCGGCACGAAGGCAGCGCAGCCCAAGAACGCCGCCGCAAATCAATAATCCCATTCGCAAGATCATTCGTGCCCGATCAATTTCGGTGTCCATTACTGTTCCAAGAGAGCGGTCTCTATCTGCGGCCAGGCCTGCGGCACGATATTATCGGGCGAAGCGGTGCACAGCCGGCTAGAGAGGGTGCCCCCCACACCGGGGACCGAAGACGGGAAGAGCGGGGGGATCGAATAATTTTCGACCACGAAAAGTGAAACGTTAACGGCGCCCGATCACGAACCGCTCGTTTCCTTCGGCTGTTTTGCACTTTTGTGCATGCGAGTCGAAGCTCGCGGGCCGCGAAACCTGGACCGCGGCAACGGGCGAGACAGAGATCGACCCGAGAACCATTTCGCAACGTTGGATCAGGCGCAGATTGCAGTCATTTGCCGACATAAATTGCACGGCCGGGTAATCGTCTCCGTGCGGAGAAACGAGAGCCGTTATACGGTGCACGTCGAAAACTGCATGGATCGGGAAAAAAATCCTAAGTTCCCCGCGGAGAGGATCCTCTCTGTCTCTCTTTATTCCTCAACGATGGATTCCTGGTACGCGGAAGACGCTCACGGCGATGCTGAGATCACTTCCAGTGAGCCGGCGTACACGATGATTGCTCGATCGGTGTCGAGATCGAATTCGATTCGTTTAGTTTCCCAATGCTTTCGAGGGGTCTCGAGCGATTCTCTCGCCTCTGTGAGAGCACCGAGGGAGACGATTAATTTCGGTCGGTGTGGGAAGCGGATGGAACGGCGGAGAGGAGTGTAAAGGGGGGAGCAATTTGTTGCGAATGATCGTCTTCTTAATTAATTGGTTGGGTATACTTTGAGGGAACAATTTTATACGTAATATTGGAAATGATTCTTTGTAAGAGTTTTTTCTTGTAAGAAGCGTGCTTCTGAATGTACAATTATAAACTTTCACGAATTTATTAGCGTGTTTAATGATTGTTAAATTTTCTAAGTATAGGTGGTTAAACGTGGAGCTGTGTTATCTTCCACTGAGTGTAATAAAAAAGATAAACAGTGTAATCGTTGAAGAAAGTGGCTAAATATGGAGTACCAATTTGTTTTTCGAATATTATTCTTACGAAATCTTACAAAATCGATCCTAACAAATGAAATATTTTTATAGGTATTCAATCATATATTTGCGCTCAATTTAAGCGCTGTCTTGTATTTATATCGTTACGAGTAATTTTTAATTCTGAACTGATATTAACCCGTTCACGGACGGGAATGCCATAGCATTCATTTTCATAATGATGCAGAACGACATGAATGCTATAGCATTCAAATCTTAAAGTCAATTATTTTGAATTTAATTTTATATAACCTTATGATCTGTATTGTCGTGGATGCTATAGCATTCATTGTATATAACGATTAAAATACGATAATCTGACTACCTTTACAAAATGTATTTAATCAAATTTCGGATATCATAACCAATTTAGAAATAAAATCACTGTCAATTTTTGCACCTCGCTGAAACTTTGACTGTCCGCGAACATGTTAAGAAATATAAATTCTACCTATTATGGATTAGGTACCCAAATATGGAACAGTGACATCAGGAAAAATGTTTTCATGATTAACGAAGAAAAAGTAATTTTATTTTTCTTAATTAACACGTTGACCGCCACGCCAAAATCACATGTTTTGCTGAGGACGCCATGCCACAGGACTCCACACCGGTAGATGGAAGATTCGATAAAAATAAATCTCTCATTTTTGATCTTCTAATAAAAATTTTTAATCCATGAATAGTACACGCTTTATTTCAAAGTATTCTCTAATAGCGATGATGGTATTCAAAATTCATTAACTATCAATCTTCGTTTAATTTTTACAATTATAAACATTTGAAGCACTCTGGTCACATCACAATTTCCGGTCACATACGACCACCAAGGCGATCAACGTGTTAAGGCACTTAAAATTATGTTAAGGCACAAAAAAATTAAATAAAATCCAACTACTTGCAATAATCAGATACCTAAATGTTAAACTCTGCATCGACACATTCGTCATGTGCTCATATTAACCCTCTATGGAGCAGTGTGACTTAAAAGTTACAAAGTAATATAGCTGTATTTAAAAAAAATTAATTTTATTTAGTTAGCACTATTAAATTTTATTACCGTATCAGTGTAATGATATCACGACCCATCTATGGTAATTATTAGTTAAAAAATTTTCAAATCAAAGTGAAAAACTGTAATCAATCGTAACTTTTTCTCCGGTAAGCAGACAAAATTCGGGCTGTAGAGGGTTAACACTAAACCTACCGACGATTAAATTATACCCATTTGTATCAAAGAAATTACAATAATAGATACTTGGAAAAATACATAATGCGAGAGAAACAAATCTTTAACCACGTATTTTACAGAAAATCGGAAAAAAATATTCAAAAGTGCACCGTTAATAATTTATAAAATTTGGACAAGAAATTATGAAACGGTTATTTGACCGCTTCGGTAGGTTTAGTGTTAAGGTACTTGATCCACATTTCTCCGCCAGAAAATTGCGAAAAAGATTCCTAACAAAATAAACATTTTTGTCTATAACTATTCGACAGACATTCATCAGATTTTAAAAAATGGTGCTATTCCGTATTAGCCAAAATATTCTATATTTGATCGCTTTCCTCTATACCAGAACAAAAAAAAGAAACTTTCCCATAAGCCGGTAATAAAACATGTTAATGAAAATAAATCACTGTGTGGCAGTAATTGTCGTAAGCAACAGCAGGAATAATAAGAGGAACATAGTCGTATTTCTTTCTCACGCTGAAATACGAGTGAATGTTCTAAAACCGTAAACGTTCGCATGAATATTTACGGCGCTGGGCAGATTTGTTTCCGCTATAACCACGATCTTTCTCAGACTTTTTACGATGGAACCTCGCTATGGCCAAGCCGCTACTATCAACGACAATGTACGCATTAGTAGATAAGATTATCGCGGCTAGCGTTGCGAATGTCGTTGATAACGCCGCATAGCGTGAATTCTTATGCTGAACGTAGGTATAGGTTATGTACGTTGCTTGCACTGGTCACCGAACAGGTAACGAAGAAACGATAAACATTTCGGTGCAACGTGTGTATGAAAAAAAAAAATTCTAGAATCTCTTTTCTTTTTATGTAGTATCGTGAAATATCGTGAATTACGGCAAATCAACCAAAAGCGAACGAAAAATCTGTAAATTTTCATGTCGAAACAGAGAAAAGTACGATTTGCGACACTAATCCGAGGAGAAAGCTAAAAAACATGATTTTTTATGTTTCGACCGAATTCTCGACACGATTCTTGTTTTTTGAATGTAGTATTGTGAAATATCGTGAATTACGGCAAATCAACCAAAAGCGAACGAAAAATCTGTAAATTTTCATATCGAAACAGAGAAAAGTACGATTTGCGACACTTATCCGAGGAGGAAGCTAAAACACATGATTTTTTATGTTTCGACCAAATTCTCGATGCGATTCTTGTTTTTTGAATGTAGTATTGTGAAATATCGTGAATTACGGCAAATCAACCAAAAGCGAACGAAAAATCTGTAAATTTTCATGTCGAAACAGAGAAAAGTACGATTTGCGACACTAATCCGAGGAGAAAGCTAAAAAACATGATTTTTTATGTTTCGACCGAATTCTCGACACGATTCTTGTTTTTTCAATGTAGTATTGTGAAATATCGTGAATTACGGTAAATCAACCAAAAGCGAACGAAAAATCTGTAAATTTTCATATAGAAACAGAGAAAAGTACGATTTGCGACACTAATCCGAGGAGAAAGCTAAAAAACATGATTTTTTATGTTTCGACCGAATTCTCGACACTATTCTTGTTTTTTCAATGTAGTATTGTGAAATATCGTGAATTACGGCAAATTAACCAAAAGCGAACGAAAAATCTGTAAATTTTCATATCGAAACAGCGAAAAGTACGATTTGCGACACTAATCCGAGGAGGAAGGTAAAACACATGATTTTCGATGTTTCGACCGAATTCTCGATACGATTCTTTTTTTGCGGTATATCAGTTGGAAATTTTTATCACAGTATCTGAACTGGTGACTTAGAACGACTTAAAATGGTCGCATACACTGACAAAATGATCGATCGTGTGTGGATGGTATTGAAATTGAAAGTTGGTGAAACTTAGGACTCAAAATACTAGGGAGTAGTGAAAATATTGAAGATAATATTAAAGAGAAACGAAAAGTAAATTAGGCGAATCGGATAAAAATGAGAATTCAGTCGAAAGAAAGATATTTAAGTTCAAACAAATTTTTTAATATTAACGTACCAAATTAGAACTACGATTTATAATAAAGATTCACAATTCTAAATTGTGACTATTATTTTTTCAGTATCAAACAGAAAATTAATCGATTCGCTTCGATTTACCCTATACAGAAAATATTATTTGTTAAATTGGACTTGGATTGAATATTACTGATAGATATTCACTCTAGAATTATCAATGATTAAAGTATAATTAATTGTTCTAAAGAAATCAAAATAAAAATATACATAATTCCCATTGAGTTAGTGCGATATTAGCCAAACATGTTACTCACGGATGAACTTTTATATTTTTAACAGAATATTATAGAAAATTTCAGAGAAGCCACCGTAGCAAATTTATAACATTTGCATGGAAAATTATGAATTGGTCATTTTAACCACTTTGATAGTTCTAGTGTTAAATTAAGTAAAAATAATTTTTAAACGAACAGATAGCTAGAAATAATAATTAATTATAACTTCAATGTCGATACTTTTCTTTACTACATAATTCTATGGAAAATAAAAATAACGTGACATATTAAATTTCTGATTGAAAAAATGTATGTAAGTAAATACTAAATTCTTCTGTTACTTTTGCTTTTAAACGTTTTTAATGAAAAAATCTTAATTTATTAAATATTACAGTGCGACTAACTAAATCTTATACCACGTAAATATGTTAAATAAATTTCTTTTCCTACTGTATATACTCTTTAAATTTCTTAATCAACAATTTCCCTTATCAAAGATATTCACGCAAGAAATTTACATACAAGATTAAGGTTAAAGTAATTATTTAATAACAGGGATGCATGCACGAAGAATGACTATGTAATGGTTTTCAATGGCTGTGTTCATTTCGTAGATACACATATCGATTACAAGTAAAATATTATTTATAATACTAATTGAAGATAAATTTGCATATCAACGCGGCCGCGTGTAATTTTGTTTCAAATAAATAGCAGCAAATTACCGGCTTAAATAATGATTTATTTACAGAGAAACAATTAACGTTATTTTAAGGATATAAATCCATCCAAACAAATTATGAGATATTCAATATTACTGGCGAAAATTAATTTAAAAAAAAAATAAATACAAAAAATAAGATACCCCATAAATTATAAAAGTAATATCGCTGTGAAATAACGCGAAATGTGTTTACTTTGGCGAGCAGTTTAATATCACGACTAATGGAAATAAACATCCGAAGCGAAATTTTATCAAGAAAAAACAAGCAATTTGTTGAAAAAAAAGAAAGAAAAAAAACGAGCGAAACAAGGAATATTCGCGCATCGTACAATCGGTTGAAAAACATTTAAAATATCTTTCAAACCGGTAACCGAATTAATGAAAATATTGAACAAATATTTACAGGGCAACAAATAAAATAATACGCATACACGCGATATTCAATAAAAGCTTTCAGAGTTTGCATATGGATTGTCAACACACTCGAGTTATCAATATTTCCAATAAGTAATACATTACATAATTTCGTTTAATAAGTTTCGCGACCACTTCTATAAATAAAAGTATTTTAAATTGTGAAACATTTACAATTTTCTTTTCAATTTTAAATATCCGCAGAAAATATCTGGACGCTATATTATTGAACAAAAATTTCTCTAAAAAATTCGGATACAACTCAGTTTCCTTAGATTATAAATAGAATAGCTGATTTTATTTTTTGATTAATGTAATAAAGTAATAATGTAATATTTTGATTAGTGTAATAAAAAATTAAATTCAGAATATAGCTTCTAAACATATCAGTCCAGAGATTAAAAAAATAAGTAAAAAAATGTAATAAATTTTTTAGAAAAGAGTGATACATCTATTTTCTATTCTGTTGACATTAAAAAAATTATAAGAAAAAATAGGTAAAAAAAATGTAATAAATTATTAAAGAAAGAGTGATATATCTATTTTCTATTCTGTTGACTGTTACAACAATAAAACTGCAAAAATTTGGACACCAAAGTGTATGCAATATTTTATACAGAATAAAAACATCTTGGAAAATGTTGCATAGCATGATAAAACCAAACGTTATTGCAAAGAACCAACTTTGTTTCAAAGAATTGGTCAACAATCCTGGACATAACCGCAGAAGAAAAATGGCGGGCTTTCAAACAAAAGACCACGCGAACTAATGCTCCCAGACCACAAATTGCAAGAAAGTCTATAGCAAGCGATACATGGCACAATTTCCTCAGAGTTTGTAAAAAATATAGTAAGTTTATTTTTATTTGTTAATATCTACTAGAAAATTCTAGAAAATTACAAACAGGTACGAATAAAATATTTAAACAGAATATTTAATTCATCATTACGGTTTAATTATATTAGAATTAATATTTTAAGTTATTACTATCTTTCTAATAAAAATTATAAAATGTAAATTCTGAATAAATTTTAAACTTTCTGTTTTAAATTTATTTTTACATTTAACCTGTGTAAATAGTTAATGGAGAACTGAATTTATTTTTCAAATTAAACTTGAAAAGATAGTTTATTAAGAGATGTAAAAATTTTTTTAAATCGTTCAGTATTAATATTATTTATGCTTGAATATATACACCGTGTATAATGATTTCTTATTATTCATTGCAGTTAAATTACTTCATTGCTTAAGGTAGCTCGGTTATAACGCTTCAGTAATTTCCGTGGCAAGATTTTTGCAGCCATAAAAAAAAAATAGTACAAATGCTTAAGGTATTATTATATATTACGTCTTTTCTTAATAATTCAATTAACTCCAAACAAACCGGTTACGTCAATACAGCTTCTAAGGTATTATTCAATTTGTGCATGCTTCAGAAAGAACGCAATATTTCTACCACTGTTATCAACTTAATTGTTTTAGTATAAATGTAAGAAATGCTAAAAAAAATTTTAAACTAGTAATCAAATCTTAAGAAATTTTAATCGTTATATGATTAAGTTGATTCCAAACTGTTTTTGCGTATAAAATTATGGAACATAATTCAATAAATGAAACATATTTTCAAGCTTTTTAGAGCTTAAAATAATTTATTTCCCTGCTTGACATTGATGTAATAGTACAATTTAAGAAATGTAAATGTTAAAGAGGCTTTTTAAAATTTACATTTTTAAAAATACTAAATACGAACCTTATTAATAATTACACACAAATATTAGTCAATTATCCTAATTCTTAATAAATTTAGTAAAAATAGCTATAGACAAAATAAAATAATAAGAATAAAATAAAAGATACATAATACTAAAATAAATAAATAAAAACACAATGTAGACCTCGTTCTTAATAACAGCGAATTTTTTATTCTTTGCAGCAATTTATCCTCTAACCATCAAACAATTAAAGCACTTATAAATTCAATTCTAAATCCAGCGATTTGTCCTTATAACCAACCAATTTAAGCACTTATAAATTCAATTCTAAATCCAGCGATTTGTCCTTATAACCAACCAATTTAAGCACTTATAAATTCAATTCTAACTCCAGCGATTTGTCCTTATAACCTTTAAACAATTTAAGCAGTTATAAATTCAATTCTAAATCCAGTCTCTCCTATCAATCTACAAAAAAGAATTCTTCAAAAATCGAACAATAATATTACAATAAAAAAAAAAAAAAAAAAAAAAGAATTGCATCCTCAGAAGAATACATAATTAGCGGCACATTTATGCAAAACACTAGGATCACGAAACAGTGGATAACTGGATCCTAAAGCCGAGGGTCGCGTCTGATGACTTTTTCTTTTTCGTTGAAGAGGTAATTCGAATCGAATGATCGGTCGCGGAACGCGATTATACTAATTTCAGGACACGCAAGCACGAGGTGTTGTATTTTATTCGGTGGATTCAATTACAGCACGCCAGCCAGAGCACAAGCCGGCTGGCTCCCTACGTGGCTAACATAATTCTCCGGCGAACGGAAGGCGGAGTTGCTTAAGCGTGAAAACGGCATAATTCCTGCGAAAATTTAAGGCTTTATTTACTTGGCCGCAAATGGAATTTACCTAGCTCTGTCGTGGCTCAAATAAAAGAGATTTCTACGAGCGGACGGAGCCAATAAACAAGGCTTACTGCCAACTTTACGATATAGCGGTCCCAGGTGCTCCAGAACCACCCCCGTCCGTGTCAGCCTCTCTTGTTCCAAGGAGCTTATCAATCGCTCGGGATGCAAAACCGCCGTGCTCGTTGGAATTACGACAAACGACCGTGCAAATCGGCCCTGATTTCCTTCAGGAAACGCGCACGCGTTTAAGCGCCATTCTGTTCGATGGCAGACGAGGGGGTTGATTTTATGGACCCTTAGCGATTCGGTTAATGGATCATGCATACGCTTTCCAAACGATAGAGAGATTAATAATTGTCTCTTCGGACAAGAGGCATTGCCTTTAACACGTTGACTGCCGCGCGCATTTTACGTGGTTTCCCATGACGCCAACGTAAATTTCTTATTATGCGATGTATATTATCCCTCTATGGGACCGTGTGACTTAATTTACTATATAAATAATAATTAGAAGTTTCCAATCAACATGGTTAACAGCTAATATTTATTTCTTACAAATATACACCTAACAGCAAAATTCTATAATATAAAAATTGATCAGAGACTATAGAATACGATAAACAATACTGTAATAAATTCTGTACTTTAATAATTGAATAAATCGATGCACACTCAAATTATTTATACTTTTTTGTTTGTTTTATTTCGTTTTAACCTCCAAAGATTCCAAACATATTGAAATTTACGAATATATTTTAGTTTTTGCTCAAATTACAATTTAACCCTCCATGGGACCCTGTGACTTAAAAGCTACAAACTGATGTATCTATATTTTAAAAAATTAATTTTCTTTAGTCATGACTGCACTATTAACCTCTTAGCTACCGCAAGATTTTTCGCGGAGTTGTACGACATGGCCTGACGCAGACTATATCCAGAAGTA
>SMSQ01009104.1:37709-53765 GCA_019453375.1 Ctenoplectra terminalis | reverse complement strand
AAGACGATTTGTAGGCAAACCTTGGAACAATATTAATTTTGAAACACCTTTTTCATTGATAATTCTTGAAAATAAATATCATAATAATGTAATAATAAAGGGTAGTTAAATAATATCAAAGATACATATATTTCGCTAAAAGCAAAGAAAAACAGTTGAAAAAACTGATGTAAGTTACATACCTCCGTGCCAGTTCCGAACATGAAATTCTCCATTATACAAATAACCATGCAACTAACCTAATCTCTCACAAATATAGCATAAATCTAATTAAACCTTCGTACAACATACAATATTTCAACACTTGCAAAATGAAACTGACGAAGCATCCGTTTAAAAACCTCCAACAATTTTTTATCCTAAAACAATTGAACCTACCAATCCTGTTGATCGTCTATAATTTACCTAACACTATATTCTTAATACCTTTGGAAACTTACAAAAATATACCGTTCTACTCGCTACAATATATCTATTAAAACAAAAAAAACGACAATTCCGACAGTCCATTTGCAACATTTATGCTTTATAAATTCACAAACAAACAACATCAAAGAAAACGATTGTTTTACGATGCTTTGATCGTAATCTAGATCCTCTTAAGATCTCAGAGAACTTTCTGGCATTGAAGAGCTTTGAAGGATTCGTCTCGATCATCCGTTTGCCAATTTCCTCTGATCCTATTAACGATCCTAATAATCGACAGTGCGTTTGCTTCGTTCGACAACGCCGCGAGATAGAACTTCAAAACGGTTTGTTAAGTCGAACGGATAACAAAGGTACAACAGCGAGTCGGCTAATCTATCAAACGCGACGTTTAATCGGTTGGAACGTGTTACTTTGATCGCGAAGCAATATCGATGCAAGCGGAAATAGACAGATCTAGACAACCCGTGCAAACTTAACACATTCGCGACAGCCAATTTTCGGCGAGACGTTTATCTTCGCGCACAATTTTCGAAAATCTACACTTCGATACGGCAGAGGTGAATACGGCTATTTAAATTTGTGCGAACGTACGAAATATTTCTTCTTGACACGATGCTTATAATAATTTGTCGTTTCAAATTTGAAACAAATTAAACACTACAATTTGCCAAATAAAATTTCGAGAACATATCTAATTACTTAGAACTTGAATCTTTTATAGTGATCCTTACTATGTTTCAGGATCTTCTGTACTCTTTTTAACTGAAACTTACAGTCATTAAGTACTGATAGCAGAAAGAATATACCATTACGTTTTAATGGTCATTCTACTTTGAACCCTTGTAACAGTAATTAAGGTTAGATAGGAATCTTAACAATTTACACGTAATTAGCAGCTCGTGCCATGGCAAATTGTTAGATTTAGTGCTCGATTGATCTGATCTTTGTTGGTTTAAGCTGTAAATTACACACCGCGACATGAAAATGTTTCTAATTAATGAGATCGTTCGACGATTAAAGTATATTTATGTGTACCAAAAAGAAAAAGAAAATAATATGTAAAGTATTTATCCGTATTTTTAACCATTTGGATCCTCCTTAGAAATCTTCAGATTTATTCTTGTAACTACATTTCTTAAGTTTTAAATAATTTTCCTTTCCATTATCCTAGTATCAAACTGTTCATACTAATTACCAGTTTCTAATTTTTAAATATAATAATTCTAATAATTTTCTCATAAAGAACCAAAGTTACGATTATGAATGATCAAAGAAAGAACATATGTAGCTTACGCTACTAGTAATTTCTCAATTCCTGTTCAACAATAACCCAACAATAACATCTTTCTATACTTTCTCAGAATCTCTAACAAACCACAAAATTACTCCATCTCTCGCACTAAAAAAATTAAAAGACACAACCTATACAGCAACTCGATACCTCGACGTAAATATTATAACCTCGGATAAATATATACAAAATAATTTAAAAAACAAATTAAAACCGTAATCATCTAATAACCCAATAAAAACCCCACATATTTCACTTTATTTTATCTCTCCGTTAAAAAAACTTCAACGTAAACTTTCACGAAACAATCTCAACTACCAAACGAAGAAAACCGAAGAATCAGAAAGCCAAAACAAAAAGAAAAAAAAAGAAAAAAACCCAATCAAAAATTCCGCAACAGTACAAAAGTACTCCGATTCTTCGATTATTCGGTGATCCGCGTTAATCAATGTGCAAATTATGCCAGGCAATAATACCGAACAATCGCCGCGGGATAAAAAAAAAAAGTGGAAATGGCCAAACATTAACCACGAGCCTCGCGTTCGTCGACAGTTCTTTTATTAGCGGTTCCGTGCTACTCGTTTACGATGACTCTCAATCATCGATCCATCGACAGACAGAGAGAATCAGAAAGAGAAAGGGCCAACGGGAGGGGGAAATAGAAAGCGGGCCTCTGTAATCCCGGCTGGAAACGGTGCAGATAATAATAGGGCTATAAAACGCTCCTCGCAATAATTGGCACATTGTAATCTCTCCGCGTTAGCCGTTCGGAACACCTCACTAATCGCTCGTAATCAATCCCCTGATTGCTGCCGTTTATATCACCGTTGTTGCCGGTCCGTCTTCCTGCATACGGGGTCGGGACCGGTGCAGCTGCAGTTTGTGCACCGTTCGACCGTCATGAGCGCTCGAATTATGCGCTGCCTCGAGTGTTTCGTCGAAACCGTAATGAACTGTCCCTATGAGAAGATGCAGCCTACGGACGATAGATGCTGTCCTGGCATCGATCGACGTTGTCACGCGTGTTCTCTAATGACCCAGCGAGCTTCCGAACGTGTCTTTCCGTCGGATCTTACGGTGAATCAAATTTTGAGACCGGAGAACGCGTTAACCTTCTCTATGACTTAAAAAAAGGTCCTATATGACTGGTTGCTATGTAAGAACTTACTATTTGTTAAGGTGGTACTTTGTAACGGTAGATTTACGGAGGTGTTTTAAATTTCATGGTTAAATTTAACAAGCAAGGAAAATGTAAACTCAACATGAAATTTGTGGACAAAGAATGTGGTAAATAAATCTTTGCTAATAAAAATCTATTGTAAAGTGAATTGATGGTGTTGGAAGAACTGTGTATTTTAATTTGCCCATGAAATTGATCCGATGCCTGTGAACATGGTGTTAATTTATACGATAAAATGTAAATAAGTGCTTGTGTCTATTGTTGCTGTTAATGGATGTCGGCTTATTATCAATTCATGCGTGTGTTAGGTATATTATGAGCTCGCTATGTAGCATGTACTAATATGTTATTCTTGTTGTAACTGAACTGTGTAACTATTAATCGTGTAATATTGTATATTTTTGTGGTCACTAATAGCTATAAGGTGGATGAGACCTTAGTAAATAAGTAAAAAAAATTTTGGAGAGAGTGTGAAACGGAGATCGTAATTTTTGAATTGATGAGTTCGGGTGCTAGAATTGGTCGACGCTACTTTTCTTTTCCCTTTTTTATTTCTTGTTGTGAAAACTTACTCTTAACGAAATATTTATTTGTGAAAATTTACTCTTAACAGAACATATTACTTGACTTAAAATAATGCAAAATAAATTAACTTTTTAACGCTAGAACTCTATTAAAATATACTTAATTATACCAAAGAAATTTAAACTAAGAGAATACGAAAAAATTCCTAACGCAAAGGAGACAAATATTTAAACATATTTTTTGCAGAAAATTATTAAAAATTCTCCCCGAGAAGATTTATAAAATTTCCATAAGGAATTACAAATAATAAATTATAATTTTTACCACTTCGATAGTTCTATTGCTAAACTCCATAATTAATTATACAAATCAAACGCATTGGATAAAAATATCAATATCTCGAACACGTGGTCCATTTTCTTTAAGATACCTTTTTTCGATCCAATTATCCGAAACGATCATGACACAAAGGTCCTTATAATCTGCCTAACGAACGCGTTTGTGCCTCTACAACTGGCTCCTTTTCAGAATTCGCATTACGTTAAATGGCACAGAATCCGGGTCTTTCATTCGAAAAACGTTTTGTGCGCGCCCCTACACGTTCCGCACAATCGTCTCTTCAATCGATCAAACGCAACCGGTACAATATCTCTTTTAAATTTTCATAGCTTGGCCCCGAGTTGAAACACAAAATGAAAACGTGCAAACGCGGCTCGTCGTCGCGGTCGCCGGTATTTGCCTCGCTTTTAATTCCGCCATTCAATTTCTCCTCGTTACACGAGTGTCTTCGTAAACAAACATAAATATTTTCATTGCACCGCTGACGTCAATACGGAAAAGCCAGCGTTCGATCGCGTTGTATTACGATCGGTTAGTAATTTAATCTGTAAAAGTTCCTGGAACGCTTGAATCCCGGAAAATTCGTACTCATCCAACGACGACTATTAATTGGCAAATTTATAGGTTGGCACGGAAATCCCTGTCCTTTTGGAAGAGGGAGGATGGCGGCGAGATTTCCCCCCCCCCAAAAAAACTCGTAATTCCTGTCGTGAAAATTTGCAATTATATTGCTCGATACGCTCGTCAATTTATTTTTACCAATTAACAGGGTGATTCAAAGCATTCGTCGATTTGCTGTGTGTATTTTCATGCAGGATAACGGGGAAAAAAAAAAAGAAATTAAGTACTGATCGTGCACGCGTGAAACAAGGCTCGTTTTCGTTGAATGAGAGAGACCTGAACCGATGTGGACAAAACAGGATAATTTTGTTATGTTTTAATATAGATTTTTATCATTGTCGCGAAAATTAAATAACGGATTTCACGAGTGACTTAAAAAGCATATAATTTAGTAATTATGTGTGATCTATTTATAAATGTTTCTACAGGTAAAAATGGTAATTGGCAATAGAGTAATTGCTATAGCAAATATGCTAATAAAGCAACTGTGAACGAGTGTTGAAACTCACTTTATTTATTCTACACGAATAATAATTTATTTATTTATTTCATATAACTTTCATTCAATACGCGTCAACAGTTGCTTCCATACATTCTGATTGGCTCGTCGAAGCATAAGCACGGCACAGAGCCAACGCTCCCGCTGGAGACCAGCCGTTTTACTCGCTCTGCGATTGGTCAGTGTTTTTCGTTAATAACTCGTTAACAAAGCGGAATTTAAAATTTTTGTAAAGATAAAAGTTGCTTGAAATCATCTTAGGAATCATCCCTTAACAATTTAAGTGTGTTTGACGACTATATCCGTGATGGGGATGTGGCAGAATTTTGTGTCACGACGGCTATATCCGTGATGCGTGAAACTTTGTTACAATTTGATATTTAAATTGTAATTTTGGCGAAAACTAAATTATATTGATAAATTTTAATATTTTAAAAATGTTTAGAGGTCAAGACGAAATAGAACAAACAAATAAAAATTATAAATAATTTGAGTTGGATTCATAACTTCCCCAGAGCTAACTATACCCGTCATCGCTTCATTATCGCGACACAAAGTTGGTGTGCGCTTTTCAAAGAGATCGCCACAGTTAACTGGTTAAAAACTTACAGACCTTCCGGGATACTCTGTATAAACAACTACAAAAAGTCAATATTCTTTTTCAAATCTATTTTTTAACATAAACTATTAACCAGCTCGTAAACTTCATCAAATCGACACTCAACTCTCTTTCAAATATAAATTCTGCATTACAATCAGTCGTACGTTATTTTTAGGACTATAAAATATCGTTGAACATCTTTTACTTGTACAAACATCCGCAGTTTAAAGTTGATAAAAATGATATTGATTTATTACACTTTTAACGAAGTTCGCGTCCTTATCAGACAATGGCACGCGTGAGGGATAACCACGCAAGTTCTAGACTCGCTGCGAGCTGTGTTGCGGTGGCGGCGGCGCGATATTGCAAAATCGCGAGGCGAGTTGAAATTACGGCATGCCTCGAGGAGTATCTATGGCATCGATCGAGGCTACGTGAGATGCATCGAGGATGCAACCGAGATTCGGTGCGTACGCGCGTAACTTCGCTCCGCGAATATTGTCACGTTCGCTCTTGTTACCACGGGCTTCGAAACTTTTTGCGCGTGGCTTGCGGTCGTTGTATCAGCGCCGTTCCAAAATTAATGAAACTCGTAACTCTATGTTAATGCACGCCGGAGGCGAGCACGGCTGCGACGATTTATGTTGCGCCGCGTGGCCAGTTTTTGCTGCGTTAACAGAGAATCGCGAATGCCGTTGCTCGTTCAGGAGCTTTAATCTATCGCATCGATATCGTTCAATTTATTTCGCGATATAAGTTGCACTTTTTAAACGTAAACCGTTCAACTTGTTCAGCTTTCACGATTGTTACAAAGGTTATTTTATATTGAGGTATACAGGGATGTTAAAGTAAAAAAAAAAACCATTCAATATTGTAGGGATTTTAGGTTGCAGACGGGTGTCTCTGAAAAGACTCTACAATGGACACTGTCTTATGAACAATAACGATTTATTGTCTAATAGCTATACTCGATGATACAATGTTCGCTATCTAATTCTTCCCTAGACTCTCCTTTACTCAACTCTGACTACTCTCCGACTAACCCCTCCACGCATTTTCTCCATTCATTTATTCCCTGATTCTCTCTTCTTCTATTTCTCAATCTCTTTCACTCTGCTCAGGCATTCCCAGAAACTATTCGGTCACACGATATTCCCTGTCACTCGGTCCAAATACTCTTTTCTCACACGTCTATCGCTCGGCCCAAACACTCGTCTCTCGCACCTCTATCGCTCGGCCCAAACACTCGTCTCTCGTACTTCGATCACACTGTCCCAAACACTCTTTATTCACACCTCTATCACTCCAGACTAAACATTCTCACCTCAGACATACCATTCCCACAATATTTATATAAATATATAGAACACACTGTGTGGAAAAAACCTTGGTAAACGTAGGTCAAAGAGTTAACCCCTTGGCTTACGATTTCTTTAATCTTCATACATGTTAGCAATAGTTATTCACGTCTTTGACACTCTGTCAAACGCAAAGTATCGAAATATTACACGTATTTTGTATTCGCTAATTTTCAACATTGTAAATTTAAATTACAGTTCAAGATAAAATTGAACTTTATCATAAATATTGTGTGTTTTTATTCTATTTTATCCAGAATCGGCGCCACGAGTGTGACTCATGGTTGTAAGGCAAAGGGTTAACCGTTTCTGAAAGACGAACATTATTGTTCGCTACGATTTTATCCTCGTGCAAACACGGAAAACACATTCCTTGTGCCGATGTCTTAACCCTTTGAGCGGTGAGTTGTGCGAAGTTAAGCGTGTGCTGTGGACCGCCTACTTTTTACGATGAATCACTCGCTGGGCTGTCTACTTTTTACGACGAAGCGCATGCTGGGCCCAAATTGAATGACTGTGTGAGAACCCATATATGCGTTCATGGCCCAAATTGAATGATTGTGTGGGAACCCATTTATGCGTTCTTACCGCTCAAAGGGTTAATACTAACCTTAAAAATATAGATTTCTCGTAATATTATCAACCCCTTGTCATACTTTGACGTGTCTGACTCGCAATTACAATTTCGAATCAAACAGGATCATCACGAGTGACACTCGCGGTCATACTTTCGGATCGAACATAAATATTACGAGTGAGACTCGTCACAATTTCGAGTCGAACATAAACATTACGAGTGAGACTCGTCACAATTTCGAGTTGAACATAAACATTACGAGTGAGACTCGTGCTGTAAAATTTATAGAAAACGGCAAATGAAAATAAGGGTTAAAATCTAAAGAATTTTGGCAATAGCGTTTGGCGAGCGTCGACCGCTACACCTTTGTCCCAGATTTTGGCTAAGGGTTAACCCTTTCCGTACGAGCGCTCTGCCTGCTGTGACACTGCCCCGCTGTACGCACGAAAATGCACACGTAGCTCGTAGTCAGTCCTCTTTCGTATGAAAATTTTCCTAAGCGTTAAATAAGAACTGTGCTTAATAAAACAATGTTTCTTCTGACAAGTGCCGTTTATTTATGTATCATTTATATGTATCATGAATAGAGTAAACGGACAATGGCTACCGATCGGTCTGTCCGTTCTGTCGATGCAAATTTCGAGCAGTTTCACGATGTTCAAGTTTGGAAATCGGTATTCCGTTAACTAAGATGAAACACGTCTCAGCATCCCGTTCAAATTATACGGATGAAGTGGCAGAATAGAAGGATATACGCGGACATTCTCGAGTGTCGTATCCGAAAGGAACACACCGCCATTCCTGAAGCCCAATGATATGCCTGAGGCATGCACACGTTCCATCCGATATAGTGCATATCTCGGTGCATTTCGCGCATGACTGATCAACGCAATGGATAATTTATCCCCAATATCGGGGCTACAAATTCGAAAGCGAATGGATATCGTCCGAAATCGAGGAGAGCAATAATCCTTCGAGAGAGGCGCGTTTTATCGCCTCCATTTTTTTCGAACTTCGACCGATCTTTCTGCGTTGTCTTCCGTAAAAATGAAAACATTTATACGGAGTAGGACAGACCAAGGCGAATCGTATAATTTTCTTTTGACAGTGAAAAAACAGTAACAATTTAAAAAGTTAACTCTCAGACCAGAAACGTACGCAAAATAAAACTTTAAGACATTCAACAAGTTTAATATAAATAAAAAAAAAATACTTTATTATAAACTCGTAATGACTACCAATTTAATTCCAACACAAATAATGCAAAACTTTTTTAACAGAATTCTTATTTTAATGTACCGTCGTTTACTTTATCTAAAAAAAATTTATATCCGCATTTATCCTGTACCGACAAAAATTATATCAATTCGTATACCAAGAATTCTTTTGCTTCAAAGAATCGCAACAGAAGCGTTAATAAAATAATAGAAAATGCAGAAAAAAAAGTAAATTTAAGAACTGATAACACGTATAGCGCACAAATAAGTTAAAAAAAAAAATTCACAGCGTACAATGCAAACGAAAGTTTAAAACCAGCTTTAACCGGGACGTTGATTAAAATATATATTAACAGTTTAATTAATAACTGGTCAGAATACGTTAACGAATGGGTGTCCGGTGTACCAACGTCGATGGCTATTACACGTTACGTGTATTGCATCCAGAATTGGGTCACGTGAATAACCAAACATCTACAGGAAACGCAAGATCGGTAGGATAGCATCTAATGACACATTCTATCTTGACGTTAATTGCGGTATTTCGATATAGAAGGATTATGTACGGTATCGATCGACCAGGAAATGCAATGCTGGCCATGGTCATGTACGTGCGTGCTGTACGCGTTTCGTTCATCCCGTGAATTGCAACCGGAAACGCGTGCTTCTATGCTTTTGCAATCATTTCACCAATGCGATCGAGGCAAATGCCTCGCTTCCTTTTCGAGTACGCGCATTAAAACGAACAAAATGTTCGGTTTCTGGGTAGGTTTTCGTACAGTCCATTTGTGACCATCGTTGTATTCATTTTTTTGGAAAGTTATTTAACTTTAACGTAGAATTGAACAGCGAGCGAAAATTTCACCTAGACTTTTATGTAGCGTTAGAAAATATAATCGAATAAATTTTACCAACGCCTGGCTATTCGTCTATCCTTTTATCGAATTTGTTTGGTAAACAAGACGGATCAGAAACATGTGCATCGTAATTAAAAATTGGACGCTCAACAAGTTTGATATAAATTAAAAAAAAAAAGAAAGAAAGAAAGAAAGAAATGGAAATTTACGATATTTAAATATACAACGAAACCCTATCAATTTACTTTGCACGTTTCCCACACATTCCTTTCCACTGAACCCATAAATTCAACCTTAAAAAAAAAATGAATTCTTATACGCGAACCGACATTGCATACCATCGTGGGAAATAATGCGAGTTAATTTCCATATTATCTATCCGCATTAAATTTAAGAGAAATTTTTAGGAGAAACGTAAAAACACATAAAATCTTGTCACGTTGTATCAAGCTTTTTTATCTTCCATTTTCGACGAATTCACTGAATTTATATTCCACACTTGATAAATAAAAGTCACGGGTGCACGATGGACGAAAAGATTTCGCGGTTATTTACGGAATATTACGTAAGCTCCGGGGTTGTAATAGAAGTTGGAAAAATTACGAATAGTTTTAATGAATATATGTATATATATACATATATATTATACTTTATATATATATATTAAATTATACATATAGTACATATACATTCCTTGAACGGTACGCTCGAGTCGAGTGCAGCACATCATGCATATTCATTTTTACCTCCTTGCCATTTTTTTTTTTTTCTTTTTCCACCGTGCAAATATTCACTTGGAATTTATAAAATTCGTTATCACAGTTTCACTTGTTAAAGTGATATCAAGCCTGAAAAAGTACTTTTTCTGTCGCAAAAATAGGTTTTATCGTCCGTACAAATAAATTACCGATAAAATAATTTATAGAGGACAATTGCATTATTTTTCCGTAAATTTGTGTTTCATACGAACAAATACATCGATCGTTTGTTTCATTGGATTTTTGATAGTGTATAACTTACTCTGGTTTATTATTGCTGAAAAGCTGACAAACCTTTTCAGAGACATTTAAAGCAGAGAATAAAATTTCGCAAACAATATTACGGTTTTGTGAACGCTAAAAATATTACAACAGCTGTAACAGATGATTTTATTCGTTTTCAAATGGACATAAATAATATCTTTGTGTAATCGTCGAATGATACAATAAAATCATTTATTTCAGATTTATCTTTTTAATATTACAAAATTTTTATCTAGAATTAAAAACAAGAGTTTTATTGATTCATCATAATTATGCAACACGATGTAAAAAAAATTTAATTAATATTATGTAACATTGTTATAAGTTCGGATAAGTATACAAAAATAATTAAAAAAAAAAGAATAAATTAATAACCTAATAAAGATTGAACATATTTCACTTTGTTTTATTTCCTCGTTAAAAAAAGCATTCGTTTCCAAACATCGGAACTCTTCTAGCAAGAGGTCTACCAACTCTTTATAAAATTAAATAAAAATCAGCATCCTCTAACTGTTCCAACAATTAAAAAATATACAGCACCTAAATTACTCGTCAAAATTCACCCATTTTTCAATACTCGAACGATATTACTTTTCATTGTTCAATTCATCGAGTTTAAACAACAGCTCTTCAATCAAATATTTCGGCCACTCTATTACAATATACGCAATGTTTCACGTTTTTTTTTTTTTATCGCACAGACAAATCTGCCATAAAATTCCGCGTTGCGTTTACATAAATACAGAGCCCACCGGAAGAAAATGCAATCACCGCGCCCTTCGAGGGTTAAGAAAGACCGTGTTAAAATTTCACAACGCTTCACGTGATCGTAACAGCGAAATAAATCCTCCGGTGGCCCTCGAACAATTTCTCTGACCCTCGATCGATCGCAATAAATGAAAAAAAAAAGAAATAAAAAAAAAAGAAAAATGGAAACAGTGTCCCAGGAAAGGCAACGCGAAGACGAAAGTACATTGCTAGGTTGGAGCATGGCTGACAAGAGAACACGATTTTTAAGTCAGAAGATAAAAACGAAAAAGGTTCGACAAATGTTTTACTTCGATTGAAGTAGGTAGCATATGTTGCTCGTAAATTGGTCTAAAACTGGAAGGGACAGAATACGCCAGCTGAAATAGCTGTTGTATATTTTTCTAGGTCGAATGAAATTTTTGATAAGACTCTCGTGAACGCGATTGGCCACCCAAACGGCATAAGGAAAACAATTTTTAAGTAGTTTCACAGATATTCCTAAAAATATGTTTTCGTGCTTCAATACCGGGAGCTGTTATTGCCCCTTAACATGGACGATTGGCGATAAAAAGAAAGGAAAAATGCTTGCCGAATATTTTTATGAAAACTATCTCTCGCATAAGTTTCGTTAACACTTGAACTACCAACGATTATTAAGGTGAACTAAAAACGATTATTAATACTTATTTCTACCGAAGAAAACAAAGTGGAAGGCATATAAAATAATATGTAACGCAACTAAGACAAAGGTTTATCTATATTTTTAACGAAAAATCGCGGAAAATCTGCACAAAGACACCCGTAGTTGATTTATAAAATTGTTATGAAAAATTACTAATGGGCCATTTCGACTACTTGGTGGTTCTAGTGTAAAAATCGGCTTGAGTTCCTTTCGAAGTATTAGGTTGTCCCGAAGGTTTCTTTCGTTACCTTTCCGTAATGGTTTCGTCCAGCAACGTTTGCATAAACATTTACCCTTATTTGTTAATCGAGAGATGGAGGAAAAAAATAGGACAAAATGAATCCTATATAAAATAGTAACATGTTGTAAAACATAAAATATTATGCATTTATTACTCATTAATAAAACGAAAGAAACTTTTGGGACAACCTAATATTATGTACCGAATTTTTACCGAATTTTTACCAAATTATTCCCATATTTCACAGATACTGAACCAATACTGTACGAATATTAAACCAACACCTCACTGACGCGTGCAAAGAGACCTTATTTGTTCACCAAAAATCAATCGAATTCCTCATAAAAACACTAAACTACCGAATGCAGACTCTTACAAATTCCACCAAAAAGTATCACGATAGCTGGCCGAAGGGAAATTAGCCTCTTCCCGGAACCGTTTACGTGATCTTTCACTCGCAACCGTGCAGTCGGCGCAGCGTCAAAGAAACTGTCGTAAAGAATTTAAAAAATGGAGCCAAGCCCAGACAGTCACTGACGCTGTCCGTAGCTACCCTCGAGCCAAGTCGTTCGAAGCACGCCGCGCGTCTTCTTCCTTCTGAATAAATTCACGTCCAGCCGGCGGGAATACGGGAATAAACGCGAGTAAACAAATCAGAAGATAAAATTGCAAACGTGCCTCACATTTCTCGACGATCTAACCGCGTCGCGGTATTATTTAATTCTTTGCGAGGAAACGTGCCCCCGTTCGCTTCAACCGCCACCCTTTGGCCTATCCACGCCTCTTTCTCCTTTCGTCCTCGTTTCTTTCAAACGCATCCTTAGACGTTCTCGTCGTCAATCTCGGCGAAATTGAATCAGTATTCTTCGCGCCGTCGAGCATCGGAAATTTATTCGCCGCCGCAGCCATAGCGAAACGAAAATTAATTTCGAAATTCCGCGCGCAAACGTCCGGATTCAACGACCGCTGTGTCGCCGATTTCGATGAAATACGACGACGATTCTGCCTGGTAAATGTTTGCACGGTGGTAATTTCTGACCGAGTGTCGCGGTCAACGATGATCGATGTAACGCGAGATCGATGAGGTAAACGGGATACTTAGAGATCGTTACAGCCCCTATATTCGGTTTTGTAGAGTTTTACTTTTTTAAGTATTGTAGTAGAAGCGTGGATGGTAGTGTTTGTTTATAATTGATTGAAATAATAAATCGGTAACACGAGTCTCACCATGTGTAAATATTATTTTAGTTAGTATTCATATGAAGAGCATAATTTTTTAGTTCTCGAAGCGTACATTCATTTTTTCTATTTTATCTTTTGTGTAATGTATAAATATCTGCACGTTTTTAATTCGATTAGTTAAAATATTACTCTTTCTTTAGAGCAACTGAATTTTTTACTAAAATTTTTACCTAAATTTTGAAGATCGTTTATTTCTTACAGAGACGCGTTAATTGAACACAAATTTTGAGAGTGTAATTGCAACGTAAACGAAATTGTGAAATAAAAATAATTTCTCGCGTTTAAGCAATAAGTATCTCTATTTTACATTTTATATTATCGATTAATAATACTTGGTTCTGAGAAACTTACAACGAACAGCTATAATTCCATAATCTCTTAAGACTGAATTCACGGAACAAATTAACCTACGTAATATGCTGCCACTTAAGAGTTTAATAACCTTTATATCGTATACTATTTTTATTGCTACTTTTACGTTCCCAATCGATAATTCACATCGCGAATATGAGTTAAGTCTCAACATCTAAATTAATTATTCAACCTATCACAACGTTTAATTTTAAATATAAAATACTCATCAACAGACAATAAATTTTTACGCATTTGTGGAAGATTTGAAGGTACAAAAATACAGAGACTGCACATAATGAGCAAAAATATATAAATAAAACCAAAATATAATATTTAGTGAACACAAAAATTATCTATCTAGTTTACACTTTTTTAATTATATTCCTATCCACATAAACTTGCATAAAAATCCACAGTTCCGTTATCAAAATTCCTCTTATCCCTCTATTTCGATAAACCATCGTTTTCACGAGTTCCATAACAATCTCTATTAAATTAAAAAAAAGAAAACGATGGAATTAAAGCAATCCTAAACTCAAAATACACAACTTTGTACCTGAAAGTATTCGATAAAAAATCTACACACAAAAGTTCACACGAACTCAGCACTACAAACCAGATGAAAGGGTACGTTGAACCGTTTCACGCGTTCGTAACACCGATATAATTACCGAACAAGGTTGATGATCGACATCAAAGTTCATAAAGCGGCAGTTAACCATGGGATCGTAAAGAAAAACCTCTTACGGCATGCTAATCAGCCGAGCACGTGGTTTGCGTACACGTTACAGCAATAAACCGTGCTCGATACGGTTGACCATTGTGAAACGCGACTCGTATTTTCATTTAACGATCCGGTATTATGTAAATGGACATTGCTACAACCGCTATCCCTTTCGTGGAATTTAATTGGCGTTCAAATCGTCCTTTTTTTTTTTGCGCTGGAAATTCTGTTATTTCTCGGTACGATTCATGCGTGACCGCCAACGTCGATTCGAAGCGAACGATGTAGGAAAGCGGTTGGAACGAGAAGATTTCACGAACGTGTCGCTCGCGAGAAAGCAAAGCGAGCTAACACGTGTGTTTGAAGTAAAAATATTTAATCCGTTCGAGAGGAGATCAGATCCTAGAGTGCTCTTCCCGGAGCTACTGGAACAACAGTATCTCGATTTCACGATCAGTGGAATTCATTCGAGGCAATTTAAGGGTGAAACGATTTGTAAGCTTCCAACTTTGTTTGATAATTAAACTGCGGATTTTTATACACTTACAGGAAATATAAATGTATAGAATTGTACATAACGCACATAATATGAGAAAATATAGGAAATATCCGAATTACAATAGCTTTAATATTTACTATTAAAAATTACGAAAATTATATTGAGTTGGTGCAACAGGTATATCATAGGTGTTAAATAAAATTAAAGATAGAATTCCAGTGTTAATGAAAGTATTACCATAAGCTTTCCTACACTTGTGCCATAAAGAAACAACTTTATGCATATCCAGCTTAAGGGAGAGCACTCGTATGAAAATTAACCATTATTTATATTCCAGATCAAATTTCTTAACTACGTATTTATATACTATTTTTCAAACTGATTCAAATTATACAAGAATTAATTTTGTTCCCTAATTCTTCCGCTATTTAAAAAAAGAAGAAAATAGAGAACCTCCTCTAAAAACCACCCCCGTTATCTGCTTACTGCTTTCAAATATTGTCTTATATTGTCCTATCAGACATAAAATATTTAACTTTGGCGTTTACTTCTTTAATATTGCATATGACAAAATTTAATTTTAACTTTTAAACCAAGGGGGTAACGCAGAAACGCGCTCAAACACTAACCGATCGATTCTCTAAAATCTATCAATTGGCCGGAAAAAAATATCAGCCAAGCAACCGCAAACTTCCGGCGAGACCACAAGTTACCGTCTCTCTTATTTTCCGGCTAACCTGTTGTACAGCTGGCTTTCGAGCTGAGATAAAGGGGCGCGAGCCCCGGGGGTAGCCTGGTCTCGTGCAGGGTTATCGAGCAGTGATCAATTTTACGAGCTGATCATCTTTTATGAGCATCCATAGCCGACTTCCTCGGCCTCGCGCCTGGTCCTCGCACTTACCCGCCGATTGTCATTCATGACGAGCCATCCTCGTCAAGTGTACGCTTCCTGGCTGCGCGGATCCTCGCGCGTCGTCCGGCTCTTCGCGATCAGACACGCTCCGTGTCAGCGTTCGTCAGCGTTTTCTTTTTTTTTCTTTTTTTTTTT
>SMSQ01009104.1:22824-33493 GCA_019453375.1 Ctenoplectra terminalis | reverse complement strand
AAAAAAAAAGAAAAAAAAAGAGGAAAAAGAGGAAAAAAGAAGAAAAAAGAAGAAAAAGGAGTAGAGAGAAAAGGAGATTCGCGGCATGCGATGCATTATCCTCGAAGAATATTAGCAGGAAGCGGGGACGTTTTTGCGCGAGCGAAAACGCCGCGCCACGGAATATTAATATCGCCATTATTTCCGCAATATCCCGGCGAAACGAGGAGCACGCGTATCCGCCGCGTAGCCCGACACTTTCTCGAGACAATGGGAGCCGAAACGAAACGAAGCGGAACGCTACTCGGCCAATATCCACGGTACGAGGCCGAAAATTAAAAGCACAGGCAGATGCGTCGCGACGCCCGCCAACGTCGGCTGCATTAAAGCGACGATGCGAAGCGGCCGTGCGGACGCCGAAAGGAACCAGCCCAGAGGGGACCAGTGGAGAGGGTAAAAACAACGTTACCCTAAATCGGGCTAATTAGCGGAATGGCCGGTCCGTTGGGGACCAAGAGGATAGCATCGCGTAGCAAATGTTTCGAGAAGTAACCCCGTGCCATCTTCTTTCTTTACCTGATTTTTCTCGTCGTTCTCGGGCACCTATTTTCTATTTCCTTTTTTTTTTTTTTCTTTGCCGGTTGATAGTCTTCTTATGATGTTTCTTTAACATTGGATTTACCCGTCAATTTGACGCAGTTCAAATTTCGTGCTCAAGTTTAATAATCATGCTTGAGAAATATATAAACTCAAAATGAAATTTATATAGAAAAATTGACTAAATAAATTTGTGGTTATGGAATTTTTTAATTTGAAGTAAACCGAAGCGATGATATTGCAAAAAATTTGTATTTCAATGTATCCATCAAAATGATCCGATCAATGCCCGTAAAGCTGGTGTTAACCCTTTCACTATGGTGCTCATAGAATTAAAAGAGCTCTCGGTGTACTGATCGATAAACTTTTTGTCGATATAACAAAAATATACGTGGCAAAATTTAAGTGTATTGTTTAATGAACGATGGCAGATCACGTGTAAATGAAAATATAAATAATTCTATGGTACAGAAAACGTTTATGCGCGTTTTTGTCAGATGATTACTTAATTTTTAAAGGCGTATATATACGTTCTTCGTAGCGAAAGTGTTAACGATGTTTTACTTAAGAGATTCGTTTTTGTCGTTTTGGAAGCGATCTTCTTTTGGGTTGTCTTTCTTTTTTTTTATGGAAATGAAGAGGAATTGCCTTATGTTCACTTTGGGGGGAGGGGAGAATCTGTACATTGTAAAATAAAAATAATAATATTAAAATAATATTGAGATTCTTTGAGATCGAGAATTTTTAATAATATTAAAATAATATTGGGATAAAAAATAAAGGAGTATAATTTTACAAAACTATTTTGAAACTTTAGATTTTGCAGAGTATTAAACACATTAAGCTACATATGATCGAATTTGAATATTTTTATTTAGAGTTTAGTTTCCAGAATTATTGGTTTCCGAACCTGTAATTTTAATACCTATCGAATCTAAGCTATTAAATTTCATTGCACTATCTATCGTCAATTAATTTAACTATAAGTCTGATAATTACGCGTGTACTAGATTATCGTTTCATTTCCGTACACTGATCTATCCACATTATAATTACAATATTAATTACGTACAAAAACTCATATTCCTATAATTATACAAAAAACATACTTCAAATTCACAACCACGCACAGTATTTTCATACACGTGCAAACAATTACGACTAGACTGCTCATTTTTATGCGTTTAGAAAAATTCTAAGGCACAACGATGCACAAAATATACTCAATACGCAAAAATAAATAAATAAACTCAAAACATAGTACCCATTATACCTAGCGAACGAAACAATTACCTATCTAGCTTACACTTTTTTAATTACGAATTTTCACAACAAACCACCGTGTAGTTATGATAAACATAGCAAAACAACAAATACAATAAACATACAATAAACATATGAAGCAATTATCATTTACATAGAAACAAGACCGAAAGTGATTCCCTAACCCGGTGACATCAACGCATACTATCCACAATCAATATTCCAATAATATACCAACCATTCCCGAAGCCCCAATAATTACAAATATTTCCTGCTCCCTTAATCGATCAAGTATCAATTCCACGCCCAAATATACACCAAGACTTTCCAAAACTACTCGCTGCCAGCTCATTAATTATTCATCATTCAAAACTCAACAGCAACTTGCTGCAGAATGTAAATACCTTCGTCGAAACTACGGGATTCCATTAGCAGCGTCATCAGTCCCACGGACACCCCTTTTCCCCATTCCTCAACGTCGCTCCCACCTCGCGTACCTTCTTTCTCCGCTAATCGCTCGTAACTTCTACCCTCCACCTGTTTTCCTGTCCAGCTTTCAGCAAATTCTATTTACTTTTATGGCTGTTTCGCGGCAGAGCTGCGACCGGTTCGGTCTTTGTTCCTCGCTGAAAAACACCCCGACTCAGACCGGTCCCAGAAAGTCGGTTTTTCATTTGGCTAATGAAATAACGAGGCGATGTTCAGCTTTTCACCGGTGACCTCGCGAGCTTTCGCGTTGGCAACTTAGGATTCCTTCGTGGACAGTGCGCGAGCCGAGGAATTACGAATTCGCGTGCACGCCTCTTGAAACGTCGTTACTGCCAGTCCCGTAGTGTTACTTTCAAATTAAAAGCCCGAGGGTGGACTGTTTAAGAACGGTTTAAAGGTTGCTTTATTGGCGTCGAATGAAGTGCACGAGCTGAACGAGAGGACGGCTCTTGAAGAGGAATGAAGCCACTGCGTGAGTGAAATGGAATTACGAGATTCATGTCGAAGCACTGTTTCTATTTTTTATTTTTTTGTTTTATTTCTTTTTTTTTATTTTTTTTGTGTTAGGTTACCGCAAATTAGATATGAATGAGTCTGGCTGTGTAGTTGGTGAAGGTAATGCATCCAATTTTTTTTTTTTCTCTATATNCCCCAATAATTACAAATATTTCCTGCTCCCTTAATCGATCAAGTATCAATTCCACGCCCAAATATACACCAAGACTTTCCAAAACTACTCGCTGCCAGCTCATTAATTATTCATCATTCAAAACTCAACAGCAACTTGCTGCAGAATGTAAATACCTTCGTCGAAACTACGGGATTCCATTAGCAGCGTCATCAGTCCCACGGACACCCCTTTTCCCCATTCCTCAACGTCGCTCCCACCTCGCGTACCTTCTTTCTCCGCTAATCGCTCGTAACTTCTACCCTCCACCTGTTTTCCTGTCCAGCTTTCAGCAAATTCTATTTACTTTTATGGCTGTTTCGCGGCAGAGCTGCGACCGGTTCGGTCTTTGTTCCTCGCTGAAAAACACCCCGACTCAGACCGGTCCCAGAAAGTCGGTTTTTCATTTGGCTAATGAAATAACGAGGCGATGTTCAGCTTTTCACCGGTGACCTCGCGAGCTTTCGCGTTGGCAACTTAGGATTCCTTCGTGGACAGTGCGCGAGCCGAGGAATTACGAATTCGCGTGCACGCCTCTTGAAACGTCGTTACTGCCAGTCCCGTAGTGTTACTTTCAAATTAAAAGCCCGAGGGTGGACTGTTTAAGAACGGTTTAAAGGTTGCTTTATTGGCGTCGAATGAAGTGCACGAGCTGAACGAGAGGACGGCTCTTGAAGAGGAATGAAGCCACTGCGTGAGTGAAATGGAATTACGAGATTCATGTCGAAGCACTGTTTCTATTTTTTATTTTTTTGTTTTATTTCTTTTTTTTTATTTTTTTTGTGTTAGGTTACCGCAAATTAGATATGAATGAGTCTGGCTGTGTAGTTGGTGAAGGTAATGCATCCAATTTTTTTTTTTTCTCTATATGGTTTTTGGAATAACACGGTCTATTTTATTTTAGTGAAATCATTTTCTTTTTAGTTAAGAGAGCGATTTTGGTCCATCTCGCGGTAAACGTATGCGTTTATTTTGAAGTAGTGACGAATGAATGCTAAATGTTATTTCCAGTATTTTTAATTCAATGTTTTTTTTTAGAGAAGTAAATTGTAGAGAAATTTTTTTGAAAATTTATACTGCTGAAAATATTAACCCTTTGCGCTCCTTTGGCTCCGGAGACATTCTGTTTTCAACACGAGTACGCTTAATTTCCAAAGATATCGCACCATAATAATTTACAAAATTAAAAATTCATGTTTCGTCTACGAGAGGAAAAAAGATATTTGTAAAACGAACAAAAACAAGTACTTTCACAATAGTAATTTTTTCCATTCAAAATAAAACTTTTCTTCAGTAATAAAGAATCGCATGGAGTGCAAAGGGTTAAATGAAACCCTTGACAATTATTAATTATCCTGCATTTGCAAAAATCGAAAAATAATAGAGACTTAAAACAGACTTTTACACAATAAAAACAAATTTCAAATCTTCCGAGCCACACCGCTGTCAACGCCAAGCACGAAAGGAAAAATAACCGATTAAGGAGCAATTTTTAACCTCCTATATAAATCAACGATTCCTCGGCAAGAAAAATGAAACCACGGTCCAAAATAAAAAAAAAGTCGGCCAAAACGAATAGAATTGAATTTCTCCAATTACCACACAGCTACGTTCTATACGCAGTGATCGCCCTTTCAACCGACAGACATTGAATTCCTCGAAGCAAGAAGGAAACTTAATAAAAGTAACAACTGAGAGCCACGTTCCAAGAGCGCCAGCCCTCTCGTTTCTATCAATTTACCGAACGATTTCACGCGCAAAAGGATCGCGAGAAGAACGCGGAACAAGCGTCGCAGCCGACAACGAAACGGCGCATCGCATCGTCGCGCTTCTTGCCTCGGTTGCTTCGTTCAGCCCCGAGGAGACAGGCTGGAAAAGAGAGAAAGAGAACACCGGGACCGACGAGAAACGGGTAGAAATTAAAAAAACAAAGAAGAAAACAGGCAACAGGGAGGACGGAGTGTAAAGAACATAGGAAGAGGTAGAGATGGAGGCGTGGAAGCGGATGGGGAGGTAAATAAAAAGATCCTCGACCCATTCATTAGGCCTCTTCTTCGGTCTCTCGACGACAAGGACTTGTCGTTAGACTTTACATGCCCTGTGTACGCGTACCAACGTTTTTTTTTNAATATATCGTCATTTTACAAATGAATTTAAGAATAGTTACTACCATATTGATTCTTTCATTATTATTTAACTTCTTGCATCGTAACTTTTTTACATAATTAATTATTATTACTATTATTATTTTACTTATTAGTTTCATTATTACTTTGCCTATGTATCTTAATATTTATTTAAGTCCCAGCGTTACGCGAACAAGACTGAAATATTATACACAATTTGTATTTAGCGAACTTCCTAAATTAATCCTACTGCCTTCCCCGCTTAGACTACACATTCAGATCCCTTAAACAATTTTTCACAGTCTAAAAATATTTTCGACCTACTAAAGGTACCACTTTAAAGTAAACGCAACAATTAAATACACTAAAGCTGACAAAAGAAATATTTAAAATCACAGTATTTATATAAAAGTAAATTTCAGTTTAACACTAGGTTTACGGACATCGATTGGATCATTTTGATGGGTACATTGAAATACAAATTTTTTATAATACCATTAGTTCAGTTTACTTCAAATTAATAGATTTCCATTAGCACAGATTTATTTAGTACACTTTTCGTATATAAATTCTATTCTCTGTTTACATTTTCCACATGNGAAAAAAAAAAAAAGAAACATTCAGACGTCGCCCGAGGGAAGCGAAAAGGCGAAAGATGGAAAGTAAAACGAGAGAAAGGAAGAGAGGAGAGGGGAACGAATGACATCGCGTGCAACGAGTCTCGCTGATGCACGCACAGGCGCGGTTCCAAAGGAAAAATCTGGGTCGAAGACGCAAGAATGCGAGAAACGTTTGTTATCGGCTTTTCCCGGGGAAAATGGGTCGAGACGAGGGATTCTTACCGGGCTGATGCTATTGCGACCAACGCTTTGCTGCGTCTGAAACGTGGTTTGATCTCGCGATTGCTATTGTGCATATAGACCGCCGATGCATCTGGAATCTGTACCGTTCGCGCGGCTCGTTGAAAGCGAACAAATGCCGGGATGTAATTTCGGGTTTCGTTCAAAGGGTGGAACCGAGGTGTTCCGTTCGAATCTTGCCGGCGCTGTTTTCGCGTCGAGCACGGTCGATGACGCGTATAGAACGAACGGATATTGAGAAACATATTGTGGGGGATGGTCTAAGGTAATTATCCTTTTGACTGTTTGTGGCGTCTGTAGGCGCTTGGTGAGAGATGTTTTTTCGGTGCTTAGAGAATCGGTACGTAAACGGAATCGTAACTGCGAAATTAAAAGCGTTGATCGAATTCAGAGAATAAAAAAAATTGATGGTACATCGAAGATTGTGGCAACAATAAATCTGTAATCAGATTTATCGAGCTATTTGACTATTAATCGAATTTCACAGTTACGTCGTCATTAAAGCGGCCAGTAACGACGCTGTTAAGTTTTTACAGTCAGCGTTACATTGGCAATTAGAATATTCATGGCGCGGCGTAAAATGCTTGAGGAATTCAATATATATTGTTTCTTTTTCGAAGAAAAATCGCTGTAAGGTTTAAATCTGGTAAAATTTTATCGAATTATGTAACATCACGTTTTTATTCACAACAGAATTGTAATTTGCATCTTTATAGGTAATAAACGCGGAGAATAGTACGATACACGTTTTATTTGCAGACGAATGATACAAATTAAAATAATAAGGACCGTGGACATTCATCGGTGAAAAATATTCGCGAGGCGAACTATAATTCGCTTGTTTGCGAACAGAAATGTTGATAGATTGATCAAAATATAATTCGGAATAATTGTTATTACAATTTTCAGCTCTCTGATACTCAGGAATATTATTCGCAACGTAAAATCAAAATTGAAAATAATGCAACCAAGTATAGAAATTTAATTATCAAGCTGTTTTCTCGTTAAGAAAATTCTAATTTCCTCTTGACATCAATAACCGTGATGCGAATTAATAAATGATATTACTAAACGTTTGGATCCATAAAATAAAATAACCTCGCTTAATTGCTCACGGAAAATCGAATTTGAAATGATAAAGCTCGAATTTTTAATCGAACCACCTTTGCGAGTCTTGAAACAACCGAACAAAAAACGAACAGCCTTGACAATGAATGCCTGATGCTTCCTCTAATTAACTTGATTAGGTAATTATCACCGAGACGAGCGGCAGTTTACAATTGACTGGCATCGTCGTAACCGGTTGACCCTATACTACGCCACTTCGCATCTCGCTCGTGCACGGTTTTATAGGTCCTTTGAAACGAGTGTCCCGCAGTCGTCTCGACTATTAACGGCCCCGTAAGCCTCGACTTCCGCCACTTTATGGGCCGGTTAGTGGCCGATGCGACGATGCTGAGCATACGTAAATTATGTACAGCCGATTGTGTCCGCGGTAATGGCCGATCCATTGTTGTTTTAGAGATAAGAGGGTGCCGCGTGATGCTTGTAACGACTCTAAAATAGATTGTGCATTTTTTTTTTTTTTTTCTTTTCCAGAGACATGAATAATTGAAGGTTGACCATAAAAGAGGCTGCAAGTGTTACTCGCTAAATATTAGCGCCCTATGGCACCGTGTGACTTAAAAGTTACAGATTAATGTATCTGTATTTTAAATAATTTATTTTATTCAGTCATCACTGTACTATTAAATTTGATTACTGTATTACTGCAGCGATACCACGATTCATCTATAGCAAATATTACTTTAAGAATTTTCGAATCGAAGCGAAAAATTTTTTCTTTGATAAGTAGACAAAATTCGGACTATAGAGGGTTAACACGGTATTTGATTTTTCTGCTATTAATTTACACGATAAATATATAAAATAATTTTTACAGGTCCTATTAATCCTCTGCGCTCCACTGAAATTGCCATATCGATACGCATAATTTTCTTCGGAAGTCACGTTTTACTTATAATCATCCCTATTCTGCACTCTCCAAACAATCTCAATTCCTTCAAAATTGGTCCAACACGCGGATCAAAATAGTACAAAATACCAAAATAGTAGATTTGTAAATCGTTTATCGCGACTCGATTGAGGAGCCAAGGGACAGAAATGGATCGCCGGAAGGAAGAGAAAAATCGTCGGTCTGACACGGTGGATGGGTCGAAAGGCGTAAGCGGGACTATCGAGCAGGGAAATGAAAGGGGCCACTCGAGAGGTCGATTTTTCAGAGTCCAAGTCAACGCGACGAGCTTGATACTTTCCCTCTACGTGTTGAAACTTCTCGATTTCGGATTGTCGGGCCGCTGTTTGTTCTATCAGGGCTGAAATTTATGGATATTGTTGCCCGAAACCGAGGCCCGGCAACGTTCGTCTCCATCCTTCCGATTCTATCGATTCTGAACGTTGCCAAGAGGCAGCGGAACAATGAATACTTGAAACGCGAATCAATCGATCCTCGAACGACGCGTTTGATTTCGATCCTTTCTTCGTTCCCGATCTTCGCGAGAATCCATCGAACATTAAAATTTATATTTTCGCACCTGGCTGGACGATTTCGGTAGATCGGATAGAGAGCGGAATTATTCGCCACGCTGCCAAGTGTTTCCGAGGGCTGGGAAGAGCTTCGAGAGGGATGATCGACGAAGAGGAACGTAATTTGTTCCGGTGACACGGTTTTCTTGGAGATAGGCAAGTGGAAATCGTGCATGATACTTTTATTTACACGCAGCTACGTTTTACAGAAAATTGATACATTTTTGCATGGTTACCAGAAAGGATATAACGCGGCTGTAAAATGAGCAGAGTCGTTCAAATATTGGTTTGTTGTGCGTCGAAATGATGGTTGAATGAAGTTCGAATAAAAATTATTTTATCTTTTACCGTTTCAACTGTTGAGAATAATTTGCATTAGCTTGTGCGCTTCTGAACGATCAACTGAACTACTGTTAATGTTTGTTGNAACCGAGGCCCGGCAACGTTCGTCTCCATCCTTCCGATTCTATCGATTCTGAACGTTGCCAAGAGGCAGCGGAACAATGAATACTTGAAACGCGAATCAATCGATCCTCGAACGACGCGTTTGATTTCGATCCTTTCTTCGTTCCCGATCTTCGCGAGAATCCATCGAACATTAAAATTTATATTTTCGCACCTGGCTGGACGATTTCGGTAGATCGGATAGAGAGCGGAATTATTCGCCACGCTGCCAAGTGTTTCCGAGGGCTGGGAAGAGCTTCGAGAGGGATGATCGACGAAGAGGAACGTAATTTGTTCCGGTGACACGGTTTTCTTGGAGATAGGCAAGTGGAAATCGTGCATGATACTTTTATTTACACGCAGCTACGTTTTACAGAAAATTGATACATTTTTGCATGGTTACCAGAAAGGATATAACGCGGCTGTAAAATGAGCAGAGTCGTTCAAATATTGGTTTGTTGTGCGTTGAAATGATGTTGAATGAAGTTCGAATAAAAATTATTTTATCTTTTACTGTTTCAACTGTTGAGAATAATTTGCATTAGCTTGTGCGCTTCTGAACGATCAACTGAACTACTGTTAATGTTTGTTGGAATTAAATACAAAATTTTTAAAAAGTAAAAGAGTTGTTTTACTTCGTATGGGTACTTGAAATCGATAAAGCTTTTACATTTAAACACTCGGTGGAAAATATTTTGCACGATTTTGGAAATGTTATATTTTGTATCAGCTCTGCCAATTGTGAGATGAGTAACGAAAAATTTAGAATTATTGGGAAATTTGTTTTAAATTTAATTGATTGGGTGAAGAGTGAGAAATAACGATGTTTTTAGTACTTTGCTTGATTTTTATAAATATTCCTTTTTGGACCAATTCTATTAACTGTGAGATCAAGTATAAAATAAATTATTATTATTGGGAAGACATTATTTATCTGAGAAATAATATTTTTAATACCTTGCATGATTTTAGCAATATTACATTTTGGATCAGTTCTACCAATTATCAGATCAACTATATAAAAAAAATTAGAATCATTGCGAAGACATTGTTTACCTAATTATAAATCCAACTATTTACACGACTAAGTAACAAAAATATTTCTAATTCTTACAAGAATAATTAAACACTTTTCTCGTAAAACCAAGATAAAATATCAACCTGTATTAAGTATCGCACAAATATGGATCAATCAGAAGCCAACAAATATTATTTATTTATCAAAGAAATCTCCTCTGTTTCTCGGGGAAAAAAAACTGTCTTTCGTGTCGTATAAATCACGGCATTCGCAAAAGTGTTACCGCTTCGTTGTGTCCGCGATAGGTTTCATATCGTTCACAATATCGAGGGAATTGCGCTCTCCCGTTCGGCCGTTCAATATTAAACGCATTTTATTTATGCAACGGCGCACTTTTGATAACACCCCAAACAGAACGTTATTATTATTGCATTCGATTACACAACATTCGTCGAATCCCAGCGCTCGTAATCGAACGCCAGAAAAATTGCACGAATACCTATAATTCTGCCTCGCATTTTTGACAGAGAACCAAACACGCTTTGTTCCTCTTTTTTTCTTCTCATTCGATGCGTTTTCATCGAAAAATCGATCAATTTTCATCTGCTTTCTTTTTCGTTTTTTTTTTTTTTTTTTTTTT
>SMSQ01009104.1:6617-22252 GCA_019453375.1 Ctenoplectra terminalis | reverse complement strand
TTTTTTTTTTTTTTTTTTTTTTTTTTTTTATTTTATTTTATTTTATTTTTTTTTTTGTAAATTAGATTCATGTAATCGTTGCTGGACGAGCAGCGAGAATGTCGGAAAACACACACATGAATTTCATGCGTCGCACTTCCAAGGTACTTCAGAAATAGTCGGGCTGATATTCGACCGGATGACTCGCCGACATTTCTGGAATCCGTAGAATTCCTACCATTTCTTTGACAAACGTTTAAAACGCGCTGACATTAATAGCTTGAATTACTACCATCGGCACATGTAATTTCTGGTTATTCGCGTCCGGCCACTTTTGTTCAGCCGACGGTTGCCGTTTTATAAGGCGGAGGAGAATTTCTGCTAAATTGTTCTTATTAATCATAAGACTTCCGTTGGGACAAAAGTTCAGCGATAACGGACTGTTGCACGCTGCAAATGTGTGCGGAATCGATGAAATACGTGTGCTTTAAAGTGTACAGCAGAAATAATTTTATAAAAGGACAGCAAGTAATTTCTTGTGTTTATTCTTTTGTTTAAGTCTTAGTTTGTACGACTCGAAATGAAATTTATCTTTGTGTAAATTACTCTGTTTTTAAATATTCATCTATCAGTTTTAGTGCGTTTAATTTTTTGCTTTATTTTTTTAACGTTAAAACTATTAAAGTTGTTAGTGGCTTTTATAGAAATTTTGCAAATTTACCGTACATGTTTTAATTAATCGTGGATTTATATAAGGTATATTTTGGGGGGAAATTTTGTTTGTAATTTTGTGTTAAAAATATGGATGAAAGTTTGTCTCTCTTGCATTTTGTACGGTGACTTTGATTTCTTCGATACGAAAAGGTGTATTTTAATTATCGGTAATTATAGTTTTAATATTGTATATTTTGTAAGCTTAAAATATTAAATAAACGCGAAAATGTTTAAAGAGATATGAACGTGTAATATAAATGAGGAGAACAGCAGGGTTGAAGCTTTG
The DNA here is from genome assembly GCA_019453375.1 of Ctenoplectra terminalis. Lineage (NCBI taxonomy): Eukaryota > Metazoa > Arthropoda > Insecta > Hymenoptera > Apidae > Ctenoplectra > Ctenoplectra terminalis. The sequence continues at coordinate 21,273 of SMSQ01009104.1, read as the reverse complement.
CTTTCGAAAAAATCGTGTTCTAAATCGTATCTAACAGTCCCTACTTGACGAACAATTAATAAATTAATTAAATAAACTAGTTAAAAAATGTGCAACCCTGAAATAAATATAATAAAGATGAGTAATATAGCATATATGTATAAATAAAATTTAGTTCGTCTGTAAAAGAACTGAATATTTTTTAAATGTTTGAAATCTTTAAATTAAAAAAATTTAGAAACATAATTTCTGTAACACTTTAAAAGGAAGTCTGCGAAATATAATTAATTTAATTTTTATGCGAAAACACTGAGTCATTTTTAAATGTTCGTAAATCTTGAATTTAGACAATCTAGAAACAATTTCTGTAACACGTTTAAAAGGAAATCTGCGAAATATAATTAATTTAATTTTTATATGAAGAAACTGAGTAATTTTTAAATGTTCGTAAATCTTGAATTTAGATAATCTAGAAACATAATTAATTGAATTTTTATTTGAAAAAAACTGAGTAATTTTTAAATGTTCGTATATCTTGAATTTAGATAATCTAGAAACATAATTAATTGAATTTTTATTTGAAAAAAACTGAGTAATTTTTAAATGTTCGTAAATCTTGAATTTAGACAATCTATGAACGTTTTTCCTCCAACATTCTAAAAGCAAGAGTGCGAAACATAAGTGTGCAAAATTTAACGACATGAGAAACAAATGATGTGTCAGATCCACAATCGAAAACCATAAGTTTTCAAGCTTCGAAGCATGTCAAGAATCGCTAGCCGGGATACGAGCAGTTTAGGTCGACATTTAATAAATAACTGAGAGAATATCCGAAGCTTTCGATGCGTTCGCGATTCATATCTATGATTGATCGCGAAGTGGAACAGCGCTGACCGAGAAAGAAAAGTTGAAAACTTGACACAGACATAATCAAATGTGCGAAATTAAAATCTGACAAAAAAAAAAAGAAAAACAGCGGTAGGTGAGAATGAAGAATGAATGAAGAAAGAAAAGAGAGAGTGATAAACTACGAAGAATTGGAAGTAAAATATTTACTTTTAAAAATTGTTCTATAAAAGAACGTGCAACTATTTTCTAAAATTTTAAACAAGTAATATTAAATGTTAACCCTCTATTGCACCATGTGACTTAGATGTTACATACTTATGTATGTATATTCTTTTTATTTTATTTTATTTTTTTTTTTTATTTACTTATCGATGTACGAATTATTAATAATTTTGAGGATTCGTGTGCGTTTACCNAAACTGAGTAATTTTTAAATGTTCGTATATCTTGAATTTAGATAATCTAGAAACATAATTAATTTAATTTTTATTTGAAAAAAACTGAGTAATTTTTAAATGTTCGTAAATCTTGAATTTAGACAATCTATGAACGTTCTTCCTCCAACATTCTAAAAGCAAGAGTGCGAAACATAAGTGTGCAAAATTTAACGACATGAGAAACAAATGATGTGTCAGATCCACAATCGAAAACCATAAGTTTTCAAGCTTCGAAGCATGTCAAGAATCGCTAGCCGGGATACGAGCAGTTTAGGTCGACATTTAATAAATAACTGAGAGAATATCCGAAGCTTTCGATGCGTTCGCGATTCATATCTATGATTGATCGCGAAGTGGAACAGCGCTGACCGAGAAAGAAAAGTTGAAAACTTGACACAGACATAATCAAATGTGCGAAATTAAAATCTGACAAAAAAAAAAAGAAAAACAGCGGTAGGTGAGAATGAAGAATGAATGAAGAAAGAAAAGAGAGAGTGATAAACTACGAAGAATTGGAAGTAAAATATTTACTTTTAAAAATTGTTCTATAAAAGAACGTGCAACTATTTTCTAAAATTTTAAACAAGTAATATTAAATGTTAACCCTCTATTGCACCATGTGACTTAGATGTTACATACTTATGTATGTATATTCTTTTTATTTTATTTTATTTTTTTTTTTTATTTACTTATCGATGTACGAATTATTAATAATTTTGAGGATTCGTGTGCGTTTACCGAGAATATAAACGACTACATTTTTAAACGTTAAACATGGTAAAACTTTGTGTAACAATATTTGCTACACCACGAACGATCTATTCTTTGATGCAAATAATATGAAAAGTAGACAATTTTAATCACAATATAAATTACTGTGTATAAATGTGAGTAATACCGAAAATCGATGCAGCATTTCTTCATAACGTACAATTTATAATTTCGTCGAATATTAAAAATGTACCCTCCAATATAATTTAAGAGAAAATATTATAAATCAAATAATATCGGGGTTGAAAAAAATATTGGAAACATGATATCGAAAAATATGTTTAAAAGAACATCTATGGAAATTATTAATTATTCCAGTAATATGTAAGTAATTGTAAAATGTTAGAAAAAATAATTACTATACTTTTGTATATCAATATAAAATTACTTTGTATTTTTTTCAATGTGAAAGTCAACCTCGCGTTATTTAACGCTTATAAATATTTATCGATGGCAAACAGCGAATTTTATTTTCCGCGATAGTATTTATAAATTTCGACGGCATTATGGCGTGATGTTTCATGTTTTAGGCCGCAATGTACATTAAATAACAAATGAAAACAAATGTAAACATTTTAAAGCTGATAGTAATTAAACGCTCGTTCAAAGCTTGTGAAATTTGTCAGGAAATATTCAATAACCAGCTGGAAATGTTTAAACAATATCCAAACGCATTATAAACCTCAATATTAATGATTTCATACATCCTGTCTCACTTTGAAACTTTCTGTTTTAAAGCGCCATGTTTTCAATAACCTTCATTGAATATCAGTATCTCAAATATGTTATTTTCTGATTGAAACATTAATTATTCTGTTATTTAAAATTCTTATCCATATTTATTAAATTATGTAAAACATATCACCGTATGGTCATTTGATATAAAATAATTATTATATTGAAGTCTTAACAAAATGTTTAAATTCGTGGAACAAAATATATCCTACTATAGAACAGTTCGTAAAAAAGATTTTTCTAATAACTCACGAAATCAATAACTATTAAGCCCAACGACTGAATATTCTAAGACACTCTGGAATTATTTGATATTATAAAATAATAATAAACAGATTTAACGTATCGTGAAACACAATTAAATTACAATTAAATAAAAACAATCGAGAAATATTTTACTTTTATGTGCTATTAAATCACTGGATAGTAAACAATAATAATTTATCTAACTTTTCCAACAAGAATCGTATCTACGAAACCAACTCATATAACACTGTCTAAATGATACAATTATTCCTTAATANTTTTTTTTTTTTCTTTGCCGGTTGATAGTCTTCTTATGATGTTTCTTTAACATTGGATTTACCCGTCAATTTGACGCAGTTCAAATTTCGTGCTCAAGTTTAATAATCATGCTTGAGAAATATATAAACTCAAAATGAAATTTATATAGAAAAATTGACTAAATAAATTTGTGGTTATGGAATTTTTTAATTTGAAGTAAACCGAAGCGATGATATTACAAAAAATTTGTATTTCAATGTATCCATCAAAATGATCCGATCAATGCCCGTAAAGCTGGTGTTAACCCTTTCACTATGGTGCTCATAGAATTAAAAGAGCTCTCGGTGTACTGATCGATAAACTTTTTGTCGATATAACAAAAATATACGTGGCAAAATTTAAGTGTATTGTTTAATGAACGATGGCAGATCACGTGTAAATGAAAATATAAATAATTCTATGGTACAGAAAACGTTTATGCGCGTTTTTGTCAGATGATTACTTAATTTTTAAAGGCGTATATATACGTTCTTCGTAGCGAAAGTGTTAACGATGTTTTACTTAAGAGATTCGTTTTTGTCGTTTTGGAAGCGATCTTCNCCTGTCCGAAATTTCATTTCCAACGAGACTATCGTCCCAACCGAAGCAACGTCCGTCGTCAAATACCATGTTCGGGCCGCCCAAAATGGCCAGAGAGGAGGAACGAGACAGCAAGAAAGAGGGACAAAAGGTGGTCTCTGCTCCTTCTTACACAATTTCTCGATAGATTATCCAGCCAGGTGTGAATTCGTTGCATTACGATAGACGCTTCTCCTCTCCAGGTTCGTCTGCGCGGTGTACGCCGGGTAAGAGGCGAACGCATTTCTAATATCTGTCTGCGATCGGTGGTTCTTTCTCACCCCCGCTCAGCCTAGGTGTATCGGTTCCTCTCTTTCTCGAGCCGAGCCGGAGGCTCCTCTTTTTGCCCAGTCCGCACACACTGGGATCAATAATGCACCAACCACTCGCTGCTCACCCCTCTCCTTCTCTTTCCTCTTGAAAACCGTACCAGCACCCACCCACCCACCCCCAACACGCCTGCTCACACCCCTTCCACCATTCTGTCCCCCTATACATCCCACTCTCTCTTCTTCTCCCTTTCTCATTCTCTCTCTCAAACTTGCCACGTTCCTTCTTTCTCTCTCCCACCCCTCAAACCTCCCTCAAACCTCCCTCAAACATCCTTCTCTTTCGCTCCTCCGATACCCTTCTCTGTCCGTTATCCTGTTCACTGCGATACACCGTCTCTCCTGAACTCATACACCAGTCCCAACAGCAGATCCTTCTCTCTCCGACCAAACATTTCCTCCCTCTATTCCACCAATGACTCTTGCCGTTTCTTTCAGTCTTTCTCTCTTTGTCTCCACTCACACTTCCATCTCTTTCGCTCCTTTCCTCGCTAGCCCTCTAATTCTTCCGCCCTTCCAGCCCCAGCACCCCTTTTCCGGCACAACCGTTTCCATCGCACTCTCTCTGGCCGACTACTATCTTCCACGAGGATTCTCTTCTCTCTCTCTCTCTCTCTTGACGCGAGTGTCCTCCCACCTTCCGTATCTCCGTCTGCGTTCCTCTCAAGATTCTCCGGGACCTTCTTTCCCAGCCTCAGGTCTCCTTGCTACCTTGGCCCAAAGCTCCCCCATTCAAGCTCCATAGGTCCGTCTCTCTTCCTTCGACGCGTCCTCTTTGTCCCACGTGTTCGTCGTCCCTGTTCATCGTCGCAGCACCACCATCCTGCCTTTTCTCTTTCTTCGTTTCGTCTAGTTTTCTTTGCTTCCTGCCAGCCAACGCATCCCGCGTAGAGCCTCTTTCTTTTTCCATCAACTCACGAGACCTCTCTCTCTGTCTCACCTTACTCATCGCCTCTTTTGTTCCTTTCTACCGGTCGTGTCCTTCCTCGTCTCCTATCCACAGCGTTCTTCGTCCCTCGATTCGCAACGAACGCAGCTCCCTCGACGGAGCCTGGCTCAGGCAACTCGTTCTCTGGTCGGCCACCTGACTGAGGAACGGGCCTCCTTCCATGGCCTCCTCCCCGAGTTCGCAGGAATTTGTGCTTTGATGAAATCTCCGTCTCGCTCTGCTATCGAAAAGCATTTAAACGTTGTCCGCCCTCTCCGTCTCTCGCAGCTCCCGCGTCTCTGTCGCTCTCTTTCTCGCGCCACCTGCGCTCTTCCCGGCCGTCTTCGCCACGGTACAATACTTTCTTCCATTTTCCTTTGTTATATCATTGCTACTAGCACCGTAGCCCGCATACCTGAGAATATTCCTGTTTGCCCGTTTCTCTGCGCGCGCTCGACGACGCTCTCGTCGCGACGCTTCTCTTGCTCCGACCTGCTTCTCGTCATCTGGATTCCACGTTTCTCTTCCTGTCTCGGGGAACGAACGAAACTGTGCGACTCTTCGAAAGAGTTTCTTGCTAACACGTTTCGAAAATGATTTTAAATGTGGAATCGAGGCGCAGGACGCTTTTGTGATCCTCTCAGCTTTGCTCCATCGACGACCCTTCTTTGTGCTTCGAGAACGAGCATTGGCGCGCAATTAGAAATTTTGTTTGGGTGGACGAGGGGAGAAGCAAATTTGATCAATTTTGTTTGCGGTATTCGTAATACGTTTCATCGTCTTCGTTAAACATCGGTTATTATTATATTTTGGAAAGAAATATTTTCTGGATGTCGAGTACAGTTATATTAAGTGCACAATGTGACACGGTTTCGTTTAACTTTTGTTTATCAAAATATATTCTATGGTGTTTAAAATATATTCCCAATTTTTTCCGGCTTATAATTGTTGATCATTGTTGAACACCAGTTGTTTGAAAATTAAACTGGGTCTAAGGGAACCGGTGTGACAACCGAGACTCGTTGAAGAGGTGCGACGATTGAGAGTTGACTCTGTTTCGGTTCCCTACTTTATTGTTCAATTTCCTACCTCTCAGATAAATATAAGAACATTTTTACAATTCTGTAAACCAATAGAGAATTCTATTTTGTTTAATATCCGGCGACAAAACGAATCTCGTTTAAACCTCTCAAATGACTTTGACATTTTTGATTCACAAACAAGCCGCCTGAAAAAATGCGGTAACGCAAATATTTAAGTATAATTTCCAAGGTAAGGCAGAATACACACTCTTCGAGGTACTTGTCTTGCCTCGAACTTATAAAAATTACGGGACAACTATGCTCCTGTTCTACCTTACGAGGGAACCTTGTCTTGCAATTATGTAAACGCGCTCTTCAAGCGAACTTCATTATCCCTCGCGTTAAAATTTCAACAAGAAATTATAAAGAACGTTTCGCACACGTCCACCAGATGAATAAATTTGAATTTCACTTTTAAAACTGTTAATAATGTTGTTTAACAGATATACAGTGCTGTGAACAAATCTTAGACTATCTACAAAAAAGAAAAGAAAAAATAATAATAAAAAAACAAATATATCGTCATTTTACAAATGAATTTAAGAATAGTTACTACCATATTGATTCTTTCATTATTATTTAACTTCTTGCATCGTAACTTTTTTACATAATTAATTATTATTACTATTATTATTTTACTTATTAGTTTCATTATTACTTTGCCTATGTATCTTAATATTTATTTAAGTCCCAGCGTTACGCGAACAAGACTGAAATATTATACACAATTTGTATTTAGCGAACTTCCTAAATTAATCCTACTGCCTTCCCCGCTTAGACTACACATTCAGATCCCTTAAACAATTTTTCACAGTCTAAAAATATTTTCGACCTACTAAAGGTACCACTTTAAAGTAAACGCAACAATTAAATACACTAAAGCTGACAAAAGAAATATTTAAAATCACAGTATTTATATAAAAGTAAATTTCAGTTTAACACTAGGTTTACGGTCATCGATTGGATCATTTTGATGGGTACATTGAAATACAAATTTTTTATAATACCATTAGTTCAGTTTACTTCAAATTAATAGATTTCCATTAGCACAGATTTATTTACTACACTTTTCGTATATAAATTCTATTCTCTGTTTACATTTTCCACATGCACGATTGTTGAACTTAAGCACGAAATCTGAACTGAGTCAAATTGACAGGTTCCGTAAATCTAGTGTTAAGTCAGACAGATCCAAAGAGGACAAGAGGAATAATTGATTTAGAATAATTAATATTTCGTATAATCTTCAACTTTCTCCGCTGTAACAGTTCAGAACCTACTTTAGAATAAAATATTTACCAAATATATCATCAAAATTTCCAAGTGAAAATCAAATAAGAACCATTATTATTCTCAGACTCTTCCTTGAGCAGAACCAGGCTCCGGAGTATGATATTCAAAACTCACAAAAAACCTCCAACAAATAAATAGTCCTCACAGCTACCGAGATGGTTGAAAACGAGAAGGTTGTCATTACTTCTTGCACCGAATCATCGAAAAATCGTCTAAAATTCAAGAATGGGCGTAATAATGCAAAGGAAACGACGCAACGCGAGATTCTGCTGGCGAAAAGCGGAAACGAAGAGGAAACACGGCTGAGCCGCGAGCAAAGCATCATACGGGATGAACGAGCAAATAACTTTATTTAAGAAAACCGCTCGAAACGCATGGAACCGAGGATAATGCCGGAATTCAATTACTGACAAGCATGAATGCAACCGCACGAGATAGTTTGCGCATAGGATTTCGAGCATCACATGCACTTCCGGCGGCGTAACTGCGAATTAGCGTCGAGGAACAGCATCGAAAGTCTAGACAAATTTCGGCTAGGTTTACCGATGCTTTCTTTCTATTTAATTAACTTACTTATTTATCCATCTCATTTTTTAGACTTCAGATATTCGTATACATTACGGTATATTAAATATCTTGGAAAAAATTGAATTAAAACTAAAGTTCGAGAAACTAAATTTCTACCAAGGGAATTAAAATGGTATTTTAAAAAATATATATAATGCAAAGAAAACAGATCTTTGTCTGATATTCTTTACAGAAAATTATTGAAGGTCTTTGAAAATGACCTGGAAATTAAAAAAATTCCATGAAAAATTCGAGTTATGAATTTTAATCGCTTTGGAAGTTCTAGTGTTACGTAAAAAATATTTAAATATTGGCGAACGTAACTGTTTGCGACATGAAATTTAAAAACTAATAATATTAATTATTTCTCGTGCTTTTTATAATTTTTCCAGCAAAACAGTTAGTGTCCATGTTAATTTGATATTCTGTGAGTTTGAAATTAATAAAATGTTACAACTGTTTCTGTTGTAACTGCGAGTTTCAAATATTAAAGACACGTATAAAAGTTAAAAACTTTAAATTGTGGTTTGTCGAAATAAAAAAAACATTTACTGTAGCGAACCCAAGTTTTGTGGAAAATAAATTGAGAATATTGTTTTTTAACATTTCTTAATGGACGTGTTAAATAATAATTACCACAATTTATATGAAAAAATATAATATATATATATACAACAAAAAATTGAAAGTGAAAAGATGTTATCAGGGATTTAGTAATTAAAGCGTTGAAACTTGCATGCATTAACGACATACCTCGCGAAAGTTTTGTCAATATGAAGTCCGACTTTAATATCGATTAAACTAAGGTTACTTCCACAATCGAAAGTTCTTTAGTTATGTGCAGAATGTTTCGAAACGAATAATTTCGTGAAAAAGAATTATTCTAACGATCTATAAATCATTTGATCACTTACCAATTACGAAGTACCTAACGATAACTTGTTTCTTACCTGTAACAAAAAAAAGAATAAACATTAATAGATGGAATAAAAGTGAAATAAAAAATATTAAGCGAAACTTTTATCGACACAATATTTATTATTACAAAATAGAAAATTGCTTTCAATTTAAAGTAAAAATTTTAAAAGCGAAAATAATTTTGGTGCAAAGATAGTATATTTATCTCCGAACATTAATTTCCATAAATAACAAATCAATACAAATTGAAATTTTAAATAATTTTAAATAATTTTAAATAATTTTAAATATATTGTTAAACATATTAATAACCCATAACAACGAAGAAACATGTATTATTATTCCCTAAAATTCTTACGTGTAAAATTTAATAAAAGGATTCATGATTTTATATTTCTGAAGATAATTAGACTCATCTTCCTCGAATAATTTACACCAAACATTCAACTTTTATTCACGAGAGCTCATTCGTTCGTTAAATATAGCACAATTTGCCAGTGACCGTCCAAAGTACAATCCTAACACCGCTACCTCTTTCAAAAAAAATTTCAGGCGGAATAACGAAGGCGAAAATAACAAAGGAGCGGACGAGAAGGGGATGAGTGCACAATTAAAATTACACAAATAATTACAAACTAAGTTCATTTCATAGCCAGTGAGGCCGAAATAAACATATTCAAACTCGCACACCACCTCTTTCAATTTCAGAATAAACAGCACCTATTTTCTCTAATAAACGTGCTCTCCCGCATCTCTCGACGTTTCTCCTAAACCGAGCTAAAATGAAATACCGAAACGAATCTCAAACAGTACGTTCCAAAATCTGGGTCACTCGCAAGCGGTGAAATACTAAATACTAAAAAGGAAGACGTATTATAACAACAGGCTCAAAGGACACGAAATCCTTTGTGCAGCGCCGAAATCAGGTTAGCCGGACAGGGGTTAAAACATACACACGTCCCTTCGAAAGCGTAAGACAAATGTGCAAACGCGGACCAGGCCTCAGGTATTCGGGACATGTTCACGTTCCCCGATATACGTGCACGTACCTGCCATAGAGTTCGGTAAACGTGAGATTGTAATTCAGAAACGCTTGTCATTCGTGCATTTTCCGGTACGAATGCACGTGCCAGCTAACCACTGCCGGGACGAGTATCAAGCGGCACGGCAATACCATTAATGCACGCTGACGAGCCGCGCAGAAATTGATCGAGCGATCAGCTTTTGCAATAAACGCCACGCTTCGCATCAATATCAGCTGGGGGGATGCGGTTCGGAGGGTAGTCAGGGTGGTATTGAAATATAATGTGCTCCAGTTTTGTACGAGGTACGGTGGAAAGAGATAGAAGTGGTAACAGATAGAAACGAGTGAGTGTTTTGGGGAAAAACGCGAAAAATTTAATCGTTTGGTTGTGAAATGTGTAGGATGTCGCGTTCAGTGGTAAACGGTAGAATTATAAGACGCGTGTGATATGATTTAAATTAACTCTCTATAGCACGAATTTTGTCTGCTTATCGGAGAAAAAATTAAGATTGATCACAGTTTTTCACTTTGGTTTGAAAATGTTTTAACTAATAATTACCGTAGATGGATCGTGGCGTCGCTACGGTAATACGGTAATCAAATTTAATAGTGCAGTGATAAGCAAAGAAAATTAATTTTTTTAAATGTAGATACATCAATTTGTAACTTTTAAGTCACACGGTTCCATAGAGGGTTAATTACTGTATTAGGAAAAATGAGTGCATTAAATTTTGAATTTAGTTATGTATAAATTTCATTCTTCGACTTCGGTTGATTTAACTATTTTTTTCGTTACATTTATCAGGTTTGCTCGAAATTACGCGTTGAATGTGAAACACAGGCTAGATTTCTCCTAGAAGTTATCTGGATGACCAATTTTTTAAATATCAGCAATTATAAAAACTACCCCAATTTATTTATCTATAAGAGTGATAAGTACAAAGGGGTATAAGTATAAACTTTTCTTATTGTTTTAATTTTCTATGCTTCTTTTACTTCTTTTCCTGCAATTAAATTTGAAACGATAAAAAAACTGAATAAATGAGAATATCAATGAACGTCAATATGATTATCGAAAAACGTATTTACACCAATATATTACCCGAACAAGATGTTTGTCAACATCCACGTGTAGCTTGCAGAAATAGCATTATTTTTGCTCGTTCAGTTGCTATGGATTTAAACCTTTGTTTAAAAAAAAAGTACTCTATATTTCTTCGAACAACAGTCGCTTCTCCAATTTACAGGACTATAGGTACACCAAACGAGAACAGTGCTTAACAAAGGATTGCTCGCAAATACGGTCATTATTCTTGATCGACGTTTATAAGCCGCTTCGAAACGCTGATTCACGATCTCCCATCGAACGACAACCAGACGATCGAGTCGCATTAATAAAAATCACGGACCGCGTGTAATTCGCGTGGCACGTAGAAAATTTGCGGCTCGGTAAATAGGAGAACAGAGAGTTACACGAAACAAAATGCGGAAACAGCGTCTCGTTAATCGTAGGATACGCTGTTCTGGGTTCCGTCCTTTCCTCGTCGTTATTGCGGATAGAACACGACAGAAATGTGTACCGTAATTTCGAATATGGCGCCTCTCTTTTCGGATTAATCGCGTCGTACCGGAACTCGAAATATTTCGCCGGCAATTTCTGCGATTTCGTGAAACAAATCACGGGGATAGTGCGAAGTACCATATTGCTGGATTTTTTAAATTCCATTGGCGTTTAAATTCCATAAATTAAACCTGTTTCTCTCGTAAACGATTGCTTCAGAAGATACACACCCTATGTTCCTATTTAATTACTTGAGAACGATTATCTAATTTTCTAAGAATATTTTCCTATTGTTATTCTAAATTCTAAATACTAAATTCTAAATTCTAAATTCTAAATTATAAATTCTGTTTGCTACAAAATATATTGGACAATTTGATTTTTGTAAACACATTACACTCCCTTTTAACTCCTCTTTAAATTATAAATTATAAATTATAAATTGTAAATTATAAATTCTGTTTGCTATAAAATATATTAGACAATTTGATTTTTGTAGACACATTACATTCTTTAACCATTTGACTGCGAACTACTTGGAAGCAAATAGTTTATTACGTATGGCTCAGCTACAGCAATAATCGTCACTACTAGGTTTGCTGCTCATAAATTATATAAAATCAAGGAAATAACGATTTTTGTCAACATTTTTTACTTTTCGTTTCCGACAGAAATATTTGTTTTTCATTCATCTAGAAACAGCACGGTTCTCTTTAAAAATCTTCGGATTTATTCTTAACCCATGCGTCTACATTTTTCTAAGTCTCAATTATTCTTTATCACTGTACTACTATATTTTATCACTATACCATTATCCTGGTATTAAGCAAGCTATTTATATGAATTATTAACTCTGGAAAAAAACTGTAACCGAGTATAATTTTTTTTTCCACCAAGTTTAACTCAAACTGTTTATGTAAAAAAACATTTTTATCGAGTTAAAAAGAAGATTCATCAACCTTTAAATGAACTGTTAATTTTAGCGTAATAAATATATGTATTGTTACCGAATTAACAAATGGAAACTAATTTTGCTTCGGAATACCAGAAACATAATGAATAGATTATATAAATCATCAAATAATTACATTAATACAGATTAAACAATGTTCGGTTTAAAGTTGGTTAGAATCGCAGCCGCCCAGTAATTCGCTTAAGTGTTAACCACTTCTTTTTTCCCACGACATAATAATTATACGATTCTTAAAACTATGATAATATGATGACGGAGGATACGAAGATTTATAAAATAATTTTCCAGCTGTATTTCTCTTCTTACGGTATCACGGAATGCGTTCTGAAGGATTTTGGAAAGAGGATTTTTGTGCAGAGGAAAATTAAACTGAAACTACTCTGACTTAAAAGGGTTTTTAACACAGTTCCGCACGGTGCTCTATTTTCCAAACTTGCCACCAGAGACCGTAAGCTCGTTACGTAAGATTTACATTTTACTTTCTAATTTTCGTTTTTCTTCTTTAAAATGCCCCATCTATTACAGGTTTTAAATTCCATCTCTGTTCAACTTCAATTTTGTTTTTTCCTTGCCCATCAAGGATGTAATTTTTCCCGGAGAACCTCTTTTAACTTACCGATGAGAGTTATTACCAAATTTTATTCTTTTTTTTTTTTACCTTACACAGACCTGACTTATAATTTCCTTACCGGGTTTAGATTAAGACTCAAAGTTAAAGCACGTAGTCTTTGCTATTAATTAGCTACGTATACTTTGCGACTAGGCCACTTTGGACACCGATGCTATTCGTTAAGAAACAGTTTGCATTATTTTTAATTTAAAAAATTGTGTACTTCGAGTGGCCCTTTGAGAGCCAAGAAACGCCATCGCGTTGCTCATGTTTCACGTCTAAAAGTGATACGTTATTAGCGTTGTTGTTCGAAAACAAAATTTAATAAAACCGAAATTTTCGCTCTCGTAATCATCTGCGCGACTATTTTTTAATACAAACACGAAGGAAAAGGATTTATTCTGGACTTATATATTTTTATTTGTTTCTGAAATACGAGGAGTGCCATCGCGTCGCTTGCCACTTTTCAATTGGATTTTTAACACTGGAACTACCGAAGTTCTAGACTGGTTTGCTATTTCTTATTCTATGAATTTACAATGGTGTACTTTTAACAATTTTTTGCATTTTTCTGCAATTAACACGAGTAAAAATTCATCTCCCTTGCATTTAATATTTTTTTCAAATATCTATTATTTTTAATTCTTCGCTTAAAATAAGCATACCTAAATCGTTGGTGGTTCTAGTGTTAAAATGTGTCGTGGCACTCGAACGATGAAACATCTAAGACTCGATGCAGACGAATAATTTTTATTCTTTTTGTCTTTCTTGTTTTGAACTTTTGAACTTTTTGTCTTCCTTGGAAAAGAAAGAAAGACGATCGCAGCGAGATCGCAAGGGCGAAAGTCGCTCGTCCGCATCGAGCCTTGATGAGAGACACTGGCAAAGGGCTGAAACGTTTAGTTTGCTGGCTACGATATTACCTCGTGAGCTGTTTAATGTTTTTAAAAAGCTAAGTAGATACTGATTCAGTTATTTAAAACGAACGCATCGTGTTCCATAATCTTGGAAAGGTTGCCACAGGTGGTGTTGATTTTATAGGTCTCGTATAGTCGTAATCATAAAGAGAGCTTTTAACTTACCGTGAAATTTGATCGCCTGGTACCGAAATGATAGTGCTCGCATGGCCAATAAAATATTGTAACAATCACACTAAAATGAAGATCTAACCGGGTTATATGAAACACTCCACGTAACTCTAACACGTTGAACAACTTCTAAAGCGTGCATCGTATAAAAGAATTTTCTATTTAGATTTTGAGCAAAAGCGATCACTTTTGACTTCTCATACGTCGTTGTTCGTCACTTTTATTTTTTGCAGACATCAAATGCAAAACACGCGAAATCTCGTGTCCTCTCCATAATCAAAATCGAACAAACTGTTGCGTAAGTAATTTATATTGTAGATTTTAATTTTAATTTTGAGCTTAAGCGATGATTTTTGAAACTGGCTTCTCATACGTCGCTGTTTGTCATTT
>SMSQ01009093.1:18679-38811 GCA_019453375.1 Ctenoplectra terminalis | reverse complement strand
CAGGGCAAGACGCGCTAAATTTGCGTGGCAGTCAATGCGTTAAGTCTATAATCCTATATCTCTAACTATGTAACTTACTGATTCTAACTAAAACTATGTTTCCTCGGCTCTTTTATATTATTTTCCGGCTAAAGGCCGAACCAATTGGAAACGAAGTCCCATCGTATTGATGCGGCCGAAAACTTGACCTAGGTTTTATGAGGGGTTTCTCTCTCACACACACAGTAAGACATTCTCTACCCACAATAATGTTAATTTTTTGTATTTTTTTTGTAAAAAATACATTGGGAAAATTTCAATATTTTAAGGTAATTATTAAAAAATAATAAAGGGGTTAATATTTGGCGACACCGACTCTTGCTGCAATAATTGCTACATTTTTCACAGTTTCTTTTCAAGTGTATTATTTCTGTTCTATATTTTAATTAAGCGATTAGTTAATTACCGCTATTTACAATAATTTACTTTGAAAATTTCTTTTTTAATAACTTCCATAAATTTTCAATGGACTTCAGGTCTGGAGAATTTCCAGGCCAATCGAGAACCTTGATTTGTTTGCTACACATGAATGTTACAGTGTCCTTATTTATATATATTCTTATATGAATATATCTTGTATATTTATATATATTCTCAAATGAATATACCACTATTATTTCAAAAAAGAATAATAAGAATTTAAACTAACTAGGTTTCCATAGAAGAATTCGTTGAAATAGTATGAAATCATACATGTACACTACCGTCCAGAAGTTTTTGACCGCCTTCGGTTTATCCAAAATGTATAAAACATATTCGAAATAGGATATCTCACAGTATTTCTCTGTTACACTTATATAAAGATCATGTTTGTATATCAATCGTATAAATTTATATGCATTCTACTTAGGGGTATTTACATTATAGCTTTAATATCGATTATTTGATCCCATTCCACCAAGTGGTCAAATACTTATGGACGGTAGTGTATCTCAAGTGCTCTAATAAATTCAGCGCCCGCTGTATTTCAATTTCCAATAAAATTCTAAATTACGTGTACTACAGTGTCAGTTCACTCAATTGGGACCACTCACAAAATTATATACACAATACATACACAATATAAATTTTTGCAGGAAGAAGATTCTTGTGAAGTAAAAGTAGTGCAACGGTATTTAGTATTTTTTTATTATCAGTTTCTTGTATAATACAGTATGTAGCAGGTAACATGCTACGTAATCATAAACCATTAAAAGTGATCTCGATTCAATGAGCAAACGCTCTAATAAAAATAACATAGTCCAAAAATCATTTAATTAATGTTTCTATATAAGCAAATTTACCACCGCATAATTTCCATCAAAACATGGCAACATGCTACATAATCACAAACCATTAAAAGTGGTCCCGATTCAATGAGTAAATACTCTAATAAAAATAACACAGTTCAAAAATCATTTAATCAACGTTTCTACATAAGAAAATTTACCACCACATAATTTCTATCAAAACAAAGTAACATGCTACATAATCACAAACCATTAAAGTGATCTGGACTCAATGAGCAAACGCTCTAATAAAAATGACACGGTCCAAAAATTATTTAAAAAACGTTACTATATAAGCAAATTTACCACCGCATAATTTCCATCATAGGTAACATGCTACATAATCATAAATCATCAAAAGTAGTCCCGATTCAATGAGAAAATATTGCAATAAAAATTACACAGTCCATAAATCATTTAATTAATGTTTCTACATAAGAAAATTTACCACCGCATAATTTCCATCATAGGTAACATGCTACATAATCACAAACCGTTAAAAATGATCTCGATTCAGTGAGCAAACACTGCAATAGAAATGACACAGTCCAAAAATCACTTAATTAATGTTTCTACATAAGCAAATTTACCACCGCACAATCCCCATCGAAACAAGCCAATCTCCTCACAAATTACATTTTTCCAATAGCGCTTGATCACCCAATCTACGTCCCTTCTTCCTCATTTAAACAATCCCTCTTACCGGCTCCTTATTTACGTTCGATCAAATACTCCCACCCTCATAATCCCAGCATCCAAGACGGCCGCTTTAGAAGGCTCTTCGCTCTTAAACGCGATTCACGATCGGTCCACATATGGATAATATTCTTCCCCCTGCGCCGAGAAAGCATGAAGAAGAAAGGGTGGTTTTAATGCAGGCATAAACATTCGCCGAGCAGCCACTGCAGGCATGCACGAGTTCCTTGCACGGGGTGGTAGCAGCAGCAGCAGCAGCAGCAGCGGTAGTAGCAAAAGTAGGATGGAAAGGGGTGGCAGATGGGTGGCAGTAGCTCTGCGAGATGACGAAGGAGCGTTGGGCGCGGGGTGGTTCCTCGGATCGATGTGTGTACCCCCGCCTTCCACGGGGAGAGAGAGTCACCCACCTTCTCCTACCCGCTTTCGCCGCTCCTGGGGGTAGTTATACAAATTTCCAAGAGTGTCTGCCTCCTCTCCTCGTTTCCCTCCGTCTCTCGAATCTCCTTTTCTTGGCCCTCCACCCTGCACCGGCCACCTCTCACGCCGGCTCCCGAGTTTCCATAGCAACCCGGAGGCGGGTCTTTGCATATTATACTCTGTGTGTGACAAGCCGACTCGTTATGTATGCCGGTGTAGGTGTGGGGGTGTACCGGCAGCCGTGTCGGTGGCTACATGCGTGTTTGTCCGCGTCGGTGCGTTTAGGCGAACGGGAAACCGCGCGCACGTGTGTACGTGTCGACTCGCGAGCGCGACCAAGCGGCCGTGTGTGGGTGCTCGTTCGTCTGCGATGGTGGAGGGGTTGCAAAGGAATCGGGCGGAGGTGTGAGCAGAGGCAGATGAGGAATTGTCACCTCCGACGGGACTGGAGGAAGGGTAGCGAGTGGAAGAGGCGAGAAAGAGGAGAGACGGAAGGGTGAGAGGAAGGGAGACGGAGAAGAAATGTGACAACGGGGCGAGGGGGTGCACGGCTATGCCGGTTCTTTGTACTTTGCAGGGTTGCTGCAATCTCCCATACCCCACGGCAGCTTCCACCTCGCGAGTGAACTCACCCCATGCCGGAGGATCCCCCGCTGCCCCATTCCTTCGCCACCCCCTTGTCCCGTAGCCTAGCTTCCTCTCACCCCGAGAAGCTGCAAATTCTACGAATCCTGCTATCTTATATGGAGAAACGAGAGCGTCGGAGAGCCGACGCGTTGTGATTTTTACCGAGGCTCCTTCCTCCTGGGAACCTCGGCGAGCTTCCCCCCGGGGTGGCTTTGATTTTTTGAAAGGAATCGGAAGTGACGGTTACGCGAAGGTGGCTGGGAGATAGCGCGGCTGGCGTTTCGAGCTACGCACGGGGACATGATTTCAATTTGGAGGGACGCAGAGCGCGATGTTCTGTACCATTTTCCTCGTCGACGATGTGTATCTCGGTGCACGGGGAAGGGACGGTTAACGCTGTACGATTAACATCGCAACTACCGGAATGGTAAAAATGATCGGTTTGTAATCGTTCATAGAGGGTTTGTAAAGCTACCGTGGTATGCTGAAATGTTGAAGAATTTTTCAGAATTTTTTGCCGAAGTCGTGGATAATTTATCTCTTTTGCATTATGTATTTTTTTTTATATATCGTTCATTTTTATCTCTTCGATGCAAATAAGGATATTTGAATGGAAAATTTGAATTGAAAATTGGAGTTGTAAGTAAATGATACGGTAAAGTGTAGCGGTAGATCGTTCTCTTGCTTTCTTCTAGGGGATGGAAAAGTGAAAGGAAATTATACAGGAGGGACTGTTATTTTGTGATCTGTTATTAAAGCTATAATCGCGCGGTAAATTGTTATTTGGTGTCCAGGGTATATATTTTGTATTAATGAATGATAAAAGTACACGTGATTCTTATCGTTTCTTGATCGTTTAACCCTTTGACTTGCGGTTTATTTAATATTTTTTTTTAATATTTAATATTAGCAATAGTTGTTTACCGCTTTAATACTGTGTCAAATGCAAAATATTGAAATATTATACGTAATTTATATTCGCTAATTCTCAATCTTATAAATTGAAATTGTAGTTAAAGTTAACATTAAACTTTATTAGAATTATAGTGCGTTTTTATTGTATTCGAACCATAATCTGCGCCGTGATTGTAAGGCAAAGGGTTAATGGTATACAGGCTGAGTCTCCTAACACGACGACTAGAAATAACTCGTAAATTATTCGTTGTACGACTAAATGTTTTAAATAATAGTTGCATGGTATCTGGAGAAACATACCGTACTCTCATCTGTTTTTAATTAGCTTAATTTTTCAACGAGATATTAAGATCACCTTTAGTTTTTTAAATAGAATGTTTAATATTTTTTCTCAAATTCGGGAAAATCATAAAATTTTGCGTAAAAAAGTATTATAAAATTTAAGTTCTGCTTTGTGAGTAATCTATTTCTTCCAAGATAACATGCAACTTTTGTTTGACATATTTTTTCATAAAATGAATAACTTACGAGTTATTTTAAGTTTTTTTTTAAGGGACACGTTGTATACAGAAAGTCTGGTTCATTAAATAAAATATGCACCATTAGTTGTTTTCATAGAATAATATAACATACATTACTTGTTTTTTTATGTTGTATTCCTAATTATTCCATTTTATTAAGCTTTCCAAAATATATTTAACAAAATAAATAATGTATATTTTTAATTAATTATTTTTAGGAATATTAAATTAAGTAACAAAAATGGATGACAAAATTTCATATCTCTCATTATTATTTATATACGTACACATTTACTTATTTCATTTTATTGGAAACATATGTTTCAATTTTAGAGAAGCTGGTACCATAGAAATCGCACAAGAACTTCAAATTCAAATTCAATATTTTTTACACGAGCAGCTTTCTTTTATTCAACGCGTTAAAAAATAATTACACATAATAAACAATCTATTACACTTTCCTTCCGTCAAAAACTACCTCGATCAAAAAGTACGAAAAAGCACCAATCACTCTCTCGATCCTTAAAAAAGTTCACCAAGCTTGAAACCACGAAATGAGAAAGTATCGATACTACGTTTACTTCGGAATTAGAAAATTAAAAAAAAAAGAGACACGATTGGCTCAAAATTGGTTCAATAGTTGCAACTACAGTTAATCTCTGCATCGAACAAAGTATTATAAATCAAACACAGCAACCAAGAAACCTGTTCCTCGTTTTATTAAAATCTTCTCTCTTAAAGGATATGAAATTCTTAAAATTCCTAAAATTCCTAAAAATCCAACAAAAATCACGCCGCTTGAATTAGCTCCCCATCGCGTCGTCCAGCGACTCGAAGCCGCGTAAGTACGCGACGTAAGTCCGGAGCGTACGTGGACCATAAGGGTGTCGCTGAAACGGAGGCGCTTTCGGGGTTGGCGTTCGCCTTACGGCGGGGTGACATGTTTTTCTGGCAGCCAAGGGGTGCGAGCCCCTAATTATAAAATAAAAAAAATCAATATCTTACCCCAGCCCGGGCAGGGGCACAAAAAAATAGGGTGACTCCCCCGTCTTCTCGTCATTTCCACTAGCGATTCTCATCCCACGATCCATCCCCGCGTCTTCCAGTCGTTGCTCCCTGCTCGCTTCGGCTACGGAGCTGATTTTTTTTTTCTTTCTTTCTTTCTTTCTTTCTTTCTTTATCCTTCCATCGCTCTCTCTCTCTTCTCTCCGCGCGGGCGGGGTGCATTTTTGTTGGATCAGGTTAAAGATGAAGGAAGAGACGATGGCCGATGAAACGAGACGGAAAAAAGAGGTAAGAAAAGGGAAGGCAGTGAGTGAAGAAGGCAGTACGTGGATATAGAGTTCGGAAGTAGCGTAAGAGAGGGGCGACAAGCATAGCGGATAACGGAAGAAACTGCACGACTTTATTTCGTTGCGCTTATTGCGTTTCCTGAATTTTTATACGCCGCATGCGGCCCATACTTATGGACTTTTAATACCCAGCTGGCACGTGCTACACGCTCGCAATTTCGATATCTACTGCGAATAAAGATGCAAAAGTATTTCCAGAGAACGAGGAGAAGCGTTCGGGAAGGATGCACGTGGATACGAGCTTGTTGCAATTATTGTAGCCGAGCTTGTGTAAAAGCGTTCGACTTGCAGGGTACGCGCAGCTTGTTTGAGGTGTGGGACAGTTACGCTGCCGTCCACAAGTGTTCGATTAAGTCTCGTGGGCGGTTTGAAATATAAAAGTATAAGGGCTTATTTTGCAGAAATTTTTTAATCAAACATTTTTGTGTTTTGTTTCAGTTCTGTGAGGCACTGTTTAGAATATGTTTCACAGGGAATCTAGTGTCGGCGAGGTTTGGAGTTAACTCTTTACGGCACAGGATTTCAGATAATGAAATAGACCCATGTTGCATAGAGATTTTATTCCGTTTTAAATGACACAAAATTGATATATTTTTACTGATAAAGGAATCGCATAATGTAAAAACAAAAGGAATAATAAAAATTTAATTGAATTCGTTGTTATAGGATGGGATTCAAATACAGTAAAACCTGTTTTTGTGCGGTCCTTTTTTATGCGATTTTGTTTTTGTACGATTGGTTTTGTGCGATTTTATTTTTGTGCAATTTTTTTCGTGCGATTTATTTTTATGCGGTATATCAATCTTAGCGGCGTTAGCACCAGTTTAATGTTTCCTATCAATGTACGTATACATTACAAATCTATACAGCAGATAAAATATATGCAGGGATCCAGATTTCGAAAAAATTGGAAACGCATTTTCTTAAAATAGATACCAATGCGGAAAGACGCTTAAAATTCCAAAAAGAGCTGAGATCATGCGTGTCTCACTATCGTGACGTTTTCAAGCAATTGACCGGTCGACCGTCGTCACAAAAACTAATCACTGACTTTATGGTACCGAAAAACAAATCAATTGAAATCCTATCTTCAAGCGACGAAAGCGATTTTCAACCAATTCATCGCAAGAAGATGCGCGTTTTGGATTACGACGAGTAGCAGCAAACTATTTAATGTATAATTTGAAAACTTCTCCATGTATATGTACAACGAAGAATTAAATATTTTTACAATTTCTTTAGGTCTAATTTAATTATTTAATTTAATCGAAAGCATTCTCTCATCTATTTCATAAATCATTGATGTATTTTCTAAGTCAGACTTTTTTTATGCGGTCCCTATCCACCGCATAAAAAAAATTTTAGGTAGAATATCGTACAAAGTTGTTTATTATAAGTAAGAATTTATAAAATTTTCGAATATTTTTTTGTACGATTTCTTTTATGCGGTCCCTATCCACCGCACAAAAACAGGTTTTACTGTAGTCCTACCGTGCCACATGGGTTCATGAATGGTACTTACTAAAGCACATCTTTTTCCCTAAGTCGAGGTGGGACTAAAAATGTCCCATTATGCATTACGATGCATAAAAAAGGTGGGACACTTTTAATCCCAGCGTGCCCCAAAGAGTTAAACGGGATGTATCGAATTTTAGAAATTTTCGTTGTAAGTTGTTTGTTAGGTATCTATTACAAATTATGTAGGGTTAGATTTCTTTGAGGTGGTGAAAGGAAATGAGGAAATGAAGAGGAAAACTGACTGAATACTTTTTCGCGCAGTATGGATCTCGTCGACGGTGCATGACACATTATAATATAGTATAAAACGAAATTTTGTTTTTCATCGTTGCTAAGTAACGAGGTATGTGGTTTCTGCGAGTGTTGCGGACAGAGACAGAATGTTGGACAATAGAAACAATTACCGAACATACACATTTGACCATAGTACACCGATTATTTTTGCCAGGCGCGTATTTGCGTCCATAGTCTACGTCGATAGCTTTCGCTGGACGCGTATGTGCGCCCATGGCACTCAAAGGGTTAAAAAATTGACTAACAATCTGAAGCGCGAGCGCGTCGGGCGGCATATTTCGACCGAAAAAAAGAGCAGCGCGGCCGCGTCGATCGGCATTACTCGCAGATGAATGAAAGAAGCGCTATCGCGCTTCATGACACAGTCCGACACGGATTTTTAAAAACCCGTGGCACTAAAACGGTTAAAGCGACAGAAACAGTGCTCCAGAATCTATCGGATCGTATCTTATCACCGATACCTTCCATCGATTCGGTAGCACCGCGGAGCAAAAGGTCCCAGAGAAAACCGCCCCCTTTCACCAGGGTCGATTTCACATGAAACGAAAGTGCCCGTAGCAGTCGCCGTTGGTGGCGGCACTCAATCAATAGATACATAAATATCATCTCGGAGCGGGTCCTTCGCTCGAATGCGTGCACCCCGATACACGTGTGCGTGGCCGTTCTCTTTTCCCGTCTCTTTCAACTTCTTTCCACGATTTTGCCAAGTGGCGATGAGGGTTGGCCGATGGGGGACGAATGGGTGGCGGTGCCACGGTGGCACATCGATTCCGTGGATTCAACGGCGTCGTTTTTGTCTCGCGCGACGACACATTCAAATAAGTAAGAGCGTCCCCTCGCCCCTCGAGGGTGCTCCGTTCGAAGCTACCCAACACAGGGACCTTGCGTTGCCACCCCCTGGCAGTAAGGTCCTTCTTCTTTCGTTTTCTTCGTCTCCCTCTTCCTCCACTGTCTGCTCCACCACCGCCACCACCCCGATCTCCACCTCCTCCCTTTCTCCTCGAGCTCAGGTCGACACGGGGGATGGGTCGCGACGAGATTAAAAGAAGAATCAATAGCGCCTCTCACCCCACACCATCGTTGGTGCCCCTCGCTTCCACCGAGGTGGGTGCCTCCTCCTTGCCCTCGAGCATCCCCAACCCCCGTAACCTCAAAGGCCCTTGCCATATATTGAAATGCTCTAAGAGAGGACTGCCACGGAACCAGCCTCCCCCCTCTCTGCCCAAGTTCTTCTGCAACAGCCACCACCTACGCGGGTGACCGTGAGAGGGGTGGCCACCCTTTCACCCTCTGTGTGCGCCGGCCTCCACGAACACACTCGCTACTCCTTCGAATCCTCCTGGACAAACAGTGCGAGCGTCGTTTCTCTTTCTCTTTCTCTTTTTCTTTCTCTTTTTCTTTCTCTTTCTCGTACCTTTCCACGCGTTTCTGCCTCTCACTAACCTAACTTTTGCAAGTACCGTCTTGCTTCTCTTTTCACCGTTCCACCTCTGTCTTCGGCTATTCTCTATGTAGGAAAAGAGATTTGTCGTGAGCTATCGTCCATCCTTTCTCTTCGGTGTTCCCAGTCTTTCACCAAAGTCACCGAGGGAAGCTGGAGTTGAACAGAAGGGGAGGGACGAAGGTTCGCGGAGCCGGAGACCAGAGGAATTGTCAATTTCTGTCTCCACCTTTCCTTTCTTTTGCATAGCGAGATAAGGAGATCCTTCACGAATGATTTTAGCGGGAAATAGCGGCGTCGGGTCTTTGAACCTTCTTTGGATCTCGGCTCGGTAACGAAAGCACCACGGCCAGAGGCAGCATCATGTGAAATCGCCTCGAAGATAGGCTGACCGGGCGCAGGGTGGACATAGGAAGTGCTATTTTCGAAATTGCTTTCGTTCAGCCTCGCTAGCGAGTTTTTAATCGCTCTCAACGGTCGGCAACGTGAATTTATAATGATCCAAGGGTTATTCCTTTTTCGTGTTTGGTTGATAGTTGGGGAGATAGTCCCTCTGCAACGACTGGATGGATTATTATCTTATTAAAAGATGCTTCGAATGTTTTAGCGTTGACCGGGACACGTAAAGCATCGAGTTAATTTGTTGGTTTTTTTTTTCAGTCGAAACAGGGAGCTCGACGATGGAAAGTTATTTATTATTGTTTTATGAGAATACTTGGCGGTGAAATAATATTATTGTTGTGGATTTTTAGTATCTTACTTTGTAATTAATGTTCGTGGTTTTATAAAGAGAAATTATTATTTATTATAGTTTCATTTATATGTGTAGGTTACTATTTGATAGTAATTAAATTAAAAATTTTTATTTTAATATACTTTTTATTTAATTATTATCAAATAGTAGCTTACACATATAAGTGAGACAATAATAAATAATTATTTTGAAATTTATATTTGGCGATTTGAAAAAGAAATATTTAAACAAACAAAGAAAATAATAATTATTCTCCGATTCTATGTTGTAATTCGAAAGATAGGAAATTATGTAATATATTTGAAAAGAAATTACTGCACTTTCCAATTCATGATTAATAATACACAGCACAGTGCTAATATAAGACGTTTAAAAATTCAAATTTACAACTAGTAACATACTTTCTCTATTATGAAATTATCACGTAAACGTTCCCTTTTTTAATATTTTTTCATTTCCTCGGACTATTTATATTAATATATATAATTCTATATATTAACCCTTTGCGCTCCGTACGATTCTTTATCACTGAATAAAAGAAGTTTTATTTTGAACGGAAAAAATTACTATTGCCTGTGAAAGTACTTATTTTTATTCATCTTACAAATATCCTTTCCCCTTTCGTAAACGAAACATAAATTTTTAATTTTGTAGATCATCATGGTGTGACATCTTTGGAAATCGAGCGTAATCGTGTTGAAAACAGAATGTCTCCATAGCGGAGCCAAAAGAGTGCTAAGGGTTAAATTTATAATTTTTAACACATCAACCTAAAGTTAGAATAAATAAACTGCATGTGTCTATTTATAATTAATATGTATAAAAAAATGTACAAACTATGCTGTAAGCGATCAATAACAATAATAATCCAAGTACGAGTGTATGTAATTTAAAAAATCGCGACAAAAAAGCTACTAATAACTTACTTATCGTTTCACGATTTCATTCTTAGACTGCGGATGTTTACACACTTGTACGAAATTTACAGCTACAAAACTGCACAGAATGCACTTAATATGAAAAAATATAAAAATATACTTTTTACAATACCTGGTAGGTGAAATAATCTTCCACCGAAAATCTATTCTTTTTTCCTATATTCTCAAAAATATGAATTTGTACAAAAATCCGGTCTAGTAATCAGTCAGTCGAGTATGCACATTAATACAAAAAAATATACATGATACAAAACATATGCATTACACAAAATATGTAAAATTAAAATTTCCCGAAACCTCAGAACTTTCTAATAAAAAAAAAAAATTTCCGTCTACAAAATAATATCTATAAAATAAAAAAATATATTTACATAAACATCCCCAATATACTAAATATTTAAACAATCTTCGAATCGTAAATCTTTATCCATACCATCGCTGTCTCCTGTAGTACAATTAAAATATTATATCTCTGATCCATAAGAATTGACAGCACCCTATTATCTAATTCAAATGGGCGTAACTAAACACCAGCCATCATAATACATATCGCATGGTTTATTAATAAAGCGAGACATGATAAAATCGGTTACGAGGAAGCCCACGGTAATTTCTCGTGAAATCGCTCCGAGGTTGGTTGGCTTTTGTCCAGCAGCTAAACACACATGGAAGAAGCTATTTCGGAAATTGCTATCGTTGTTTGCATACTATGATTATGTTAATGCAGTTTGTCTTAATGATTCGATGAAACGCGTGTACGATGGCTGACCATGTGTTGTGTGATCGTGGAAGAAACAAATAATATTTTCGTACACCGATAGGGGTTATTATTAAATTGATAACCATGATGGATGCGTCGTCTGATATATCACTACATATACCGCGAAAGATAATTCATAATAGATTACATGCTAAGTAAATTAATTTTTTTACTTCATGGATCAACAAACTCTCTCGTAAAACAATCTGTTCTTCTATCGTCAAATTTAAGGCGATTGCTTGTAGTTCGTAACTCGCAAGGAACATTACGGAGTTGATACACGTCGATTTTGATGAAATTTGCTGCTACAGAAATTGATAATTATTACTTTATTAAATAAAATTACGTTTCAGGAAAGTTTAGACTTCTTGAATTTCGTACCATAAATCCGCACCAACTTTTTCCGACACCTAATATTTTGATATTTATAACAGTTAAAGTTTACAAAGTTAAAAACGGTAAGTGAAATGTTAAAAATTCGTGCTTTCGTATTTTACGAATTCAACTTTGGAAACGCGGCAAGAAATACAATAGAACGCATTTTTAGTGTTCGCTGAGATCTTTCTGTTATTAAAAAGAGAGCGTAACAAACTGGTTCCAGTTTATTCTAAGCTTGTAAAAATTAAAAACAGCAGTTAACCCTCTATAGCGCAAATTGTCTGCTTATTGGAGAAAAAATTACGATCGATTACAGTTTTTCACTTTGATTTGAAAATGTTTTAACCAATAATTACTTTAGATGGATCGTGGTGTCGCTACAGTAACACAGTAATCAAATTTAATAGTGCAGTGATAACTAAATAAAATTAATTTTTTAAAATATAGATACATCAGTTTGTAACTTTTAAGTCACACGGTCCCATAGAGGGTTAATTTATTTTTCACAATCATAACTCGAGATTTTTATACCAATGGAACGTATAAGTTTAAAAAATACTGGAGAAGAGCTACAGAAATGAATAATTATTACTTTATTAAATAAAATTAAGTTTCAAGAAAGTTCAGACTCCGTGAATTTCGTACCATAAATCCGCACCAACTTTTTCCAACACCTAATATTTTGATATTTATAACAGTTAAAGTTTACAAAGTTAAAAACGGTTAATGAAATGTTAAAAATTCGTGCTTTCGTATTTTACGAATTCAACTTTGGAAACGCGGCAAGAAATACAATAGAACGCATTTTCAGTGTTCGCTGAGATCTTTCTGTTATTAAAAACAGAGCGTAACAAACTGGTTCGAGTTTATTCCAAGGAACGTATAAGTTTAAAAAATACTAGAGAAGAGCTATAGAAATTAATAATTATTATTTTATTAAATAAAATTACGTTACAAGAAAGTTCAGAATCCTTCAACTTCGTACCATAAATCCTCACCAACCTTTTCCGACACCTTAATATCTAACAAATCTACCGATGCTAACAGTTAAAAGCTCGATTTACGTAAATTCTTCCATCACTTGTCGAAGGAATGCAATTATCACGTCAGAACAAATTCGACCATGCCCATCTCTTTCACGGAGGCCAGAGATAAAGCGCATTTTTTCAGGAGCACCGTTTTTCTTTCTTAGTCTCCGGGTCTGGTGCCGCTTTGAATTCGGTAGTCGCGGAAATTGCCGTCCACATTTTGCGGGCCGGCTCTGACAAGGTGAATATTTTAAAGGCCCGTAGCCTGTTGGTTCCCGCACACATATGCGTGAACACGTGCACAGGTTGAAGATACGCCTCGGTCAACATCGTCGAAAAATGTATTAAAGGCAAACACATGCATTCTAAGGAGGTTCGCCCTCCGTCTTACCCCCGGCCACCCTATTTCCTCTTCGTTTTTCGTCCCCGCGACATACATCTACGTATTCATACGAGCCAAGAGATACTTTTGCCAATCCCCGTGCCATCTCAGGCTTTTATTTTACACATACACAGCGCCCTTGCTATCTAACGTACACGTATGGTCGTGATCGATAATTTCTTCTCGTCCCCTTCGGAGGATCGAAGTGTTTCCACGATGTTTGCAGTTATTTCGAGAGGAAAATGGTTTCAACTATTTTTTTTTTTTTTTTGCTTTGTAATCTTGCGTTGAGTTCAATTCGACGTCACGTTTTGTTTCATTTTCTTTTCTCGTTCGAAAGCTTTGAACATCGCAGGTTCCGTAGAAATATTAGGTTGGAAACTATGAAACGGGAGTTTTTTGTTTAGTCTGTGTTCAGCTGCGACTGAGAGAGATACATTGTCACGTGTCGATATTTTTATTTATAAAGCTTAAAGGTATTCTTCTTACTCATTTTGTAAAATTTTTTCGCCTTTGTATCCCATTTTTATTTTATTTTTATCCTAAACCAGATGGAAACAAAACGCGATTTATTGGGTTGTTCGGAAAGTAATTTCGTTTTTTCCCGATAGAGGATTTAATTGTATTTTTTTGCACCCAACTTCACACTTAAGCCGCATAATCATTATACGTTTTGAGAGCTGATATAGCAAGGTTTGTGCGTGAAAAAGTCCATTTGATTCTAGGCAGTAGTTTTTGGTTGGCGCCCTTTTAAATACGGAGAGCAATAAGCAGCATTTCCGTCATATTTTACTTTTTTACTATAGAAAAGGTAAAAATGGTGTTCAAGCCAGAAAGAAATTAACCGATGTGTACGGAGAAGATGCGTTGACGGTACGCCAGTGCCAGAACTGGTTTGCAAAATTTCGATCCCCAAATTTTGATGTCGAAGATGCACCGCGTTCTGGAAGGCCGGTTCAAGCTGATAAAGACAAGATAAAGACATTAGTTGATGCAAACCGACGAATAACAACACGAAAGATGGCGAAAGGTGCTGGACCAGAATGGCCAATATATAATTTAACACGTTGCGTACGGGTCACGGGATATCTCGTTTTTAACAAATCGAATGTTGCGGCCGGGTCACGAGATATCTCGTTTTCATGCTTTTTTTCGAATCAATCGGCAACTTAAGCAACCAGCGGCAACTATTTTTGTTACGTTACCAGAGTAACGAAGCCTCTTCCATTCTTAAGACAAATGATTAGCGAAATAGCTAAATTTCAACATTTCGAGCATGTAGAAACGATCAGTCATTATAGCCAGTACATAAGTAGATCTGTGCCGATCGTCGTACGTATCGTATCTTATAAAGTGTTTTATTATTGAACATATTGGAATTTCAAACTTCGTGTTTTAATTTGTAAGGCAACAGTTTTTTAAGAATCATCTATATTTTCAACCTGTTACTGATAAATTATAACAAAAATTGATTTTATGAAATATCACACTCTAAAGCATTATCCAAGTTTGTGAAATAAATAATAGTTAAAATGTAAAAAATCTTATACAATAAATAGACGTATAAACTATATATATAGTAATATTTAAGACTAATTTATGTGAATATAATACCAAATACAAATTAGAAATGTACGTATCCGCTCTCTATTGCTTGCGTTCGAAAATGTGCGGGCTTTGAGCGCGTGTTGAACGCGCAGAGCGCCGTACGCAATGTGTTAATAAAATATTTGTTCATTATACGAAAATTGTCTTTCATTTTCGCAAAAAAAAAAACGAAATTACTTTCCGAACAACCCAATACATCTACTCTTCTTGTACGAGTTTAAATTAAATCATACCGCGGCTCAAGCTTCGATAAATATTAATCAGGCATTCGGAGATGGATCCAACGATGAAAAAAATGCTCGATATTGGTTCCAAAAATTTCGTTCCGGCAATTTGAGTATCGTGAACGAGCCTCGAGGAATACCACCGGCCCATATTGATAACGAGGAATTAAGGACGACCGTGGAATCCGATCCACGCACTACTAGTCGAACACTTGGGTCTAAACTAGGAACTAGTCGTACAGCTGTGTTAAAACATTTGCGTGCAATGAACAAAGTAAAAAAATTGGACTCATATGTGCCGCACGAATTGACGCAACGCCCGTTTCATAGTTTCCAATCTAATAGTTACACAAACGAGATTAATTTTTTATTTACTATGTTAGTATATTTACTCTTTCGCTGTGGAGGTCTTAGGCGAAAAACGCGATTATGGTACTTATCGGTGACTTATGTCGCATCGTCTTGCTATAAGGATTGCTATAACGAGGGCGCGCCTTTCTCGCTCCGTGATTGGTCAGTGTTTTTGGTTATTAACTCGTTAAGAAAGCTGAATTTGACATTTTCGCAGAGGAAAAGATTGCTTGGAATTATCTCGGGAATCAGTCCTTAAAGGGAATTACAGCCTTTTTGGAACACCCTGTATAATACAACCAGTCACCCGTGTCGATTCGGATCTTTCATCGTACGACATGATTGAATGACTGGAGGAATCAAAACGCATGCGACTCACCAATAGATGCGAAGTCATCCTGTCAAGGCGAAGTCGTCCTGTCAAGGGGAAGTCATCTGTTAACATAAAATGTAATTACTTTAAATAAAATAATTTGGTTTCCAATAATAATTAGAAATCAAAGATATTATATTTTACTTTATATATTAATAATAATAATAATATACTTTATATATTAATAATAAACATATAATAAATGATAAATAAAGATAATAAATAATAATGAAGATAAGTAAACATATAAAGATAATTTAATTTGAGAATTCTATCTGTGTGAATGATTTCCAAATAATTTATTTGTCAAACATTTCATTATTTCAAATAAAAATTTGATTAAATAATTACTTATGAAATAAAAATTTGATTTAATTAGTTATCTGAATAAAATACTATTTTGATATCGCTCTTTCCTGGTCACAACCAGAGGAAGGCGTCCTGAAGTAATCAGTCATTAACCCATGAATGGAAATGGAAACTCTGAGAAACTTAAAAAACAACAGGGAATATTATTATTCGTTCTTAAAATCACAGCATTGATTATTTGAAAATTTTTAACATTGATACAGAAGTAAATATTAAGAATGTTTCAAATAAAAAAAAGAAAAAAATTGAGCAAAGTACAATTAATTAAAATACAAAGATACTTACACTTTGGCTTCGAGAGCTCTGTCAGATTCCTCTCAGCCAGACACTGACTCTAATACCGGTTACGAATATTTTAAATAAAATAAAAAAATAAATAAATAAAAGATTAAACACGACCGTATAATTATAATCGACGAGCAAACGCTGACTCCGGTTTCGCGAATAAATCTATGTAAAATAATTTATACGCAGCAACACTGACTCTAATGCTCTAATTGACTGCCATAATTAATTTACGTAGAGCTAGTACGCTCTAACAAAATAATAAGAAAACTTTTATAAAACAAACACTGACTCTACCGACCGCATTGAGCGCGGCCACAAAATAACCTGTGGAAAAAAAAGAAGGAAGGGGAAAAACGGCTCGAAATTATCTTTTAATATTGTCAAAAGGTATCCTTAACTCATTAACTTTCTCCGAAAAGCACCAACAATGTGACAATTTTGAATCCTCGTTAAAAATAATATTCCATAATCGTATCGCACGCTTTCATCTACACAAAATTGCATAAAACATTCGAAAAAGGTCAAAAGGTGTCCTTAACTCATCAACTCTCTCCGAAAAGCACCAACCATAATGTCACAATCTTGAATCCTCGTTAAAAATAAAATTCCACAACTGTATCGCACACTTTCATCTACACAAAATTGCATAAAATATTCGAAAAAGGTCAAAAGGCATCCTTAATGCATCAACTCTCTCCGAAAAGCACTAACAATCACACAATTTTTAATCCTCGTTAAAAATAAGATTCCATAATCGTATCATCCACTTTCAGCTACACAAAATTGCATGAAACATTCGAAAAATGTCAAAGGTGTCCTTAACTCATCGACTCTTTTCGAAAAGCACCAACCATAATGTCACAATCTTGAATCCTCGCTAAAAATAAAATTCCATAATCGTATCGCACAGTTTTATCTACACAAAGTTGCATGAAACATTCGAAAAAGGTCAAAAGGTATCCTTAACTCATCGACTCTTTTCGAAAAATATCAACAATAACGTCACAATTTTGAATCCTCGCTAAAAATAAAATTCCATAATCGTATCGCACAGTTTTATCTACACAAAGTTGCATGAAACATTCGGAAAAGGTCAAAAGGTATCCTTAATGCATCAACTCTCTCCGAAAAGCACCAACAATACCACAATTTTGTATCCTCGTTAAAAATAAGATTCCATAATCATATCATCTACACAAAATTGCATAAAACATTCGAAAAAGGTCAAAAGGTGTCCTTAACCCATCAACTCTCTCCGAAAAGCACCAACAATGTAACAATTTTGAATCCTCATTAAAAATAAGATTCCATAATCCTATCATCTGCACAAAATTGTATAAAACATTCGAAAAAGGTCAAAAGGCATCCTTAACTCATCAACTTTCTCCGAAAAGCACCAACAATCACATCAAAATTTTAAATCCTCGTTAAAAATAAGATTCCATAATCGTATCATTCACTTTTATCTACACAAAATTGTATAAAACATTCGAAAAAGGTCAAAAGGCATCCTTAACCCATCAACTCTCTCCGAAAAGCACCAACAATCACATCAAAATTTTAAATCCTCGTTAAAAATAAGATTCCATAATCGTATCATTCACTTTCATCTACACAAAATTGCATAAAACATTCGAAAAAGGTCAAGAGGCATCCTTAACCCATCAACTCTCTCCGAAAAGCACCAACAATAACGTAAAAATTTTAAATCCTCGTTAAAAATAAGATCCCATAGCCGAACTGACTCCATGGTGCAAGATTCGATGCAACAGACACCGCGGCGATGGTGCGCCATGATTGCCAACCGCCCGAGGTGTTCGCGTTTAATGAACACCGCATACACACGGTACCAGAGGCTGCATCAAAGTTGCTGGAATATCGTGAAACAGTCGAGCCGAGAGAAAGAAAAGAGAAGAAACAAGCGTTGGCTCGTTTTCTGCTCGAACACGATCTGCTCCCTTTCAGCCGGTCGCGTATTAAACGTTGTTTAATGAACCGCCAATCAGCACCTGTCAAATTGTAGCTGGCACCGTGGCGTACGTTGTATTCGGATGCTTTTCTGAAACCCTCGGTTCGTTTTCTACATAGTAAGGAAATGTTAACCGAAGATAAAAGAAGATCACAACCGTGGCAATTAATTGGCAATTAATGATTCTCATGGGTAATTGGTTGGCTACCTAGGCCACTTATCCGAAGATTGAAGTAATTTTGCGCGAGTGGCTGTTACACGGTTCGAAACAAAAGAGGAAAAACGATCGACCGATCCGATGGGTGAATCATCACCCGTTCGCGGAATTAATTTTCTTCGTTCCACTATCTGGCTTCGTTTGTTCAATGCAAAAACTAATTTTACTTTAATTGCATACCGACACACCGGCAACACGCACCAATCGAACAGGATACACACGCGTGTCGGTTCATCCTCGCGCGTTGATCCGCTCGCGTTTCATCGATGAAACCGGACAATTTCGATCCGGATCGATCTCTTTTCCTCCCGATGTTCCTACGTAACGCCTGTGCCTTCGCGCGAGCACCGAACGATCGATGGTAAAAAACCATTTGCATTAAGTCGTTCGTGTATTTGCGAAAACATGATTAAATTTCGTGGTTTAGTGGCTCCTTTTTGTATGCTACACGTTACGGAGCTCGTTGCCACCGGGAGTGCAACGACTTTCGTTTGCGTCCTCGCGATCGAGTTAATTATTAGAAGCGAACGGAATCAAGGAGGATCCCAGCCATCCTTGTTTGCTTGATTAAGAGGAAATTTTCTATAATTTATGACGCGAGTTTCTCTGATATCGCGAGGACTGGTTGCTTGTTCGATGGGATATGCATTATACAGGGTGTTTCCGAAATCTTTTTTTTTTTAATTAATTCTTTTCTTCAGTTTTCTCAGAAACGAAGCCCCGTATGAAAAAACTTTATTCTATATTTTCGATTCAATTTTATGCGATCATTTTATGAAATCATCCTCTGATTCGAGTCTTGTTATAATTATTCTTTGCTTTCTGGTCATGTTCGTTTAATTGTATAAACTGTAAATCCAGGATAAAAAAAAAAAATTGTAGGGTAGACCGAGGTAAATCGGATCGAAATAAGAATTCAGTCAAAAGGACGTTTTTTAAGTTTAAAGAAATTGTTTATTATTAATGTTCAAATTAAATGAGTATTAATTACGAATGTCAACTTTCTAAATTTTTACTACTATTTTTTCACTATCAAAAGAAAACGATCCGATTCGTCTCGGTCTACCCTATAACGTTTGTTTCTTCATAACAATTTTAATAAGTTTGATGCTTAACTCACTATAATCAGAATTTTGTTGGATTACGACAGAAAAAAATACAACTGACAATTTTTTTCTTTCAATTAAACATCATGGAACTGATGATTGTTGCAAATAATTAATATCAATATAACGATATACCAATTAAATTCGAATAAAATAAAATTGCTTAAATATCAACCAACGAGTATCTAATTCCCAACTCACACTTCTACCCATAAATCACTCTATACCCACAAGTGTTTACCAAATTCAACAAAATCTTAAAAAGACAATATAAACTAATTCCTGGGATCTTATCGAAA
>SMSQ01009093.1:0-11716 GCA_019453375.1 Ctenoplectra terminalis | reverse complement strand
AAATTGATATACGTTTATAGCACGGTATTTATTATATTTAAGAAGCGATAAAATAGAGGTAAAGAATAGAGAGAGATGGGGATATCCTTTGGAGAAGATGATAAAATAATATTTGATAAAAATTTGGTCCCGTCTACTTTTTCACATTTTTATTCCATTGCAACGTAAAACATGTGTACAGAGGAAAATTGTTTAACTAGTTCGCTACACGTCGCGGAGAAGAAATTCCAATCACAGCCCATGACTTT
Source organism: Ctenoplectra terminalis (assembly GCA_019453375.1). Lineage (NCBI taxonomy): Eukaryota > Metazoa > Arthropoda > Insecta > Hymenoptera > Apidae > Ctenoplectra > Ctenoplectra terminalis. Next base: position 11,468 of record SMSQ01009093.1, on the reverse strand, counting down.
TTGAATTTTTGTAAACTGTACTGAAAAATTTTTTGTCATACAGTAAAAAAGCATATAAATTCGTGGGTGTGTTAATTTTATATTAATTAATTTTATGTTAACTTTATATTACTGAAGTGATATTCTATTTTAAAAGATCTTTTTTGTTGTATTTATTTTATATTTATTTTAGTGGTATATAAGCCACAGCCGCTATTTGATATTAGCAAAAATTAACATATTTATATTCACACCCACCTCTGGCTCTAATTTTAATGTATGGTTTATAAATCACACCCGGAATTAAGGGGTTAAATTAACCCCAGCGGTTTTACAATTACTATTTTTTCAAAGAAAAGTTTTCAAACATATTGATTTGTTAAATTTTAAAAGATTTGAAAGATGAATTATTGTTTTATCTGGATTTGATTCCATTATAAAATCGATGAAAGTACATTTTTATTCAAATTGTGTATTTGTAGATGGATAATGGTCGGAGTAAAACTATATTAAATATTAAGTATTTTATCACATTAGGCAAGTTTCTTCAATTAGTCATAGGATGACGCTTAAAAAAATTTTTAAAGAACCACTGTTGTAAATTAATATATAATATACAGGTAACCCTCCCATTACACGGTAGATTGGTTCCTAGAAAATGCCGTGTTGTGTGAAACTCAGAGCCAGTACAGAAAGGGTGGTTACGTTCCGAAAACTGATTAAAAACAAATATTTCTTTTAATTCTACATAAATAACTTAATTTTTATTAAAAATATAAATGTATGTACAAGCGTGAGACACTTTTGTTTTCAGGCCACGGAGATAAAAAGAAATATTTTCCGCAAAACTGTATCTTTAACCCATTGACTGCCAACTACGAGATATCTCGTAGTAAGCGTGTGTACCAAAACTGCCAGCTACGAGATATCTCGTAGTGTGTGCTGCAATTTTAGATTAATTACAAATGACCATTTGAGTTAAGAATTATTAGTGTTTTTTTTTTCAATAAAAATTACTGTAAATGCCATTACAATATTATATGGGTAATTTAATATTATTATATTTTGTAAAATTTCATGTATTCTTTAAAATAAAACCTTGGCACCCAGGGCAAGACGCTCTAAATATACCTGCCAGTCAATGGGTTAAGACGTCAAGCCTCGCCGCGGCTATAGAAGTACAGTGTTGTACAAAGGTTTTTCCAATTTTCTTATCGTGTTAGAGCGAAACCGTGTTATAGGATGCCGTGTTGTAGGAGGGTTCCTGCAATTTATGAATCGTGTTATAACGAAACCGTGTTATAAGATGCCGTGTTGTAGGAGGGCTACCTGTATTAAGTTTAGATAGTTAGTGTTAACCCTTTGCACTTGAGAGACTCGAATCGCGTATAATATAAATATTTTATTTCAACTTTTCGTGTATCTTTACATTATACAAGACCTAATATTGAATCTTAAGCTTGATAACTTTGAATTGTGCAATATTTTAAAAAGCACTCGTCAAAATCCATTCTCTGTGCCTCGGGACAAGTATGGCAAAAATGTGTCTTTCGAGTGCAAAGGGTTAATATATAATATAGTTAGTTTAGCTAGTTAAGAAAAGTAATTTTCATGGATAGATCGCTCTGATTTTTAACAAAATTTGTAACGTTTAATAATATATGTATTATCTACTATCGATTTAATAATACTTCTGAATACGTTTATCGTAAATATAAGCAACGATATCGTGAATTGAAAAACTTCTACTTATGAAATTAAAGCTTTTAAAATATAAAAAATCCATACTTACCTTGACGTCTTGATTATTAAGTATTGCAAATGCACCTTTCCAAGAGATCGTCTGCAGGACAACGTCGACCAATAAAAGATTCAACGAACAGTCGAGGATAGAAAAGCAACGAACAAGTGGTACAAATCTTCTGGTTCCTCTTTCAACGTTTTCTTTTTTCCTGTTCTTCTTATTTTCCTTAATTTATTATATTTAAGATTTCCTGCTTTTCTATTCTCTATTCTCTCTTTCTTTGAAATGGTGTTATTTATTATTGTTGTTTATTATTGTTTATTATTGTTATTATTTATTATTGTTTATTATTGTTTATTACTGTTATTGTTATTTATTATTCGTAATATTAATTATATAATATAATGGGTTTATACCCTTAAATAAATAAATTAAATTTCGTCGAAGGATATTAGTGAATAAATATTGATTTTTCAATAAATTATCGTTTAATATTATTATTGTACGGTTTAATTTTTTCTCTCAATTCTGAGATACATAAAATATTGTTTAATTTTCAAAATTAATTTGTAACCTTTCCTGTTTTAATAAATACTTCTTCCTATTTCAAAGAAATAGTCTGGAAATTTTTAGGACTTATTCTTTATTTTCTTTCTTTGAAATCGTGTTATTTATTATTGTTTATTATTGTTATTGTTATTTATTATTGTTTATTATTGTTATTATTTATTATAGTTATTTATTATTCGTAATATTAATTATATACTATAATGGGTTTATACCCTTAAATAAATAAATTAAATTTCGTCGAAGGATATTAGTGAATAAATATTGATTTTTCAATAAATTATCGTTTAATATTATTATGGTACGGTTTAATTTTTTCTCTCAATTCCGAGATAAATAAAATATTGTTTAATTTGCAAAATTAGTTTGTAACCTTTCCTGTTAAACGTTGGTACTGTTTTAATAAATACTTCTTTCTATTTGAAAGAAATAATCTGGAAATCTTTAGGACTTATTTACCATTCTCGTCCAGAGATTGTGAAAAATGAAGTAATCGATGTACTCGATCGTATCGACTGTAACTGGTGACTGTCACCGCGATTGTTCGGAACGCTTCGACACCGAACAGAAATCCATAATGGCGTCATTGAAAAATTGCATCGGGTCATCGTGGTACGAGCGTTACTGGTGTTGCGTGATAACGTGACATCGGTCGCTTAAGCGGCCGTGTTTTCCGTCTCTATGCAAATTGGCAGGTGAGCTAATATTGGAACTCGGAAATGGGACGCTTCGTGGACCGGAAATAAAATGAAATCTCGCATAATAAAATGATATTCACGCTCGAGGATTCGTTCATTCGCGATAACGCGTGTCGCAACTGCTGATCGAGTTTTAGAAAATTTTCTGAAATTTATACCTTTCTTTCTTTCTTTTCTTTCTTGCAACCCTTCTATTCTGTCTATAAAAATCTACTCCAGCTGTATAACAATTATGTCTATGTACACGAGGATGGACCAGAAGATTCCAATTATAATCTGATTGTAATCTGGTCGTGCGTTACGATGATAATGGTCTGATTCGAATCTGAGCATCGCAACAGTTCACGTAGCCAAGTTTCTTGTAGTCGTAATGCACGATGTTTTTGTGCAATTTTTAATTTGTCTTTTAGTTTTTATATCGTATAACGAAGATTTTTTATTCCAGTTTGCTGCAGTATATACTATCGCTGAAAAGTATTCGGATATTTGCTTATCTTTTACAGAATGTAATTTATGATACTGTTATTTAATTGTTATTGTTAAAGTTATGTGTAGCAGGATATTATGATAGGATAAAATTGAATATTGTGAATAAATTATTGAGCTAATGTGCGATAAAAATGACCTAAAGTTTGTGTCGAACCTTTTGTAACTGTTTTGTTATGTGAAAAGTTTTTTATATTTGGGTTATTTAATTGCTAACCTATGGATTAAATAATGATGTTTTTCTACCATGGTTAATTCAGGCAGTGTCCTTTTACGAATCGTGTATTTCATTTTAATGCACTATTGGTAATTTTTGGTTTATTAATAGATAATTTCAATATATAATGTGTCGATTCCTTAACCCTTTCGCTGCGGTGCTCTCAGAATTGAAAGAGCTCTTGGTATACTAATTGATATAGTTTTTGTTGATATCATAAAAATATACATAGTAGAATTTAAGTGTATTGTTTAATGAATGATGGTAGATCATATGTAAATGGAAATATAAATAATTCTTTGGTACGAAGGCGTATATATACGCTCTTCGCAGTGAAAGGGTTAAGAAGGTAGTAAATGTTACTTTCAGTTATTAAATTGTCACTAATTTATATGTTTCGGTAACATTTATGTACTGAAATCGATAGAAATTGATCGAGTTGATAAATTTATCAATGTCCGGATACTTACGAGCGGTAGTGTATTTATTTTCATGAGTAATTTTGCAGTGTCCTGATCGGAGTTTTGTCATAATTATTCTTTGCTTTCTGGTCGTGTTGTTTGTTTACTTGTATAAACTGTAAATCTAAGATAAAAAAAAACAAATTGTAGGGTACTGAGGCGAACCGGATGAAAATAAGGATTCAGTGAAAAGGATGATTTTTAAGTTTGAAGAAATTGTTTATCATTAATCTTCTTTCTAAATTTTAACTATTATATTTTCACTATCAAAAAAAAATAAAAATGATCCAATTCGTCTTGGTCTATCCTATCTATTATTGCAATTTTTATCATTAATGTTCAAATTAAATGGGTATTAATTACGATTTTATAATAAAAAGTTAACTTTCTAAATTTTAACTATTATTTTTTCACTATTAAAAAAAAAGGATCCAATTCGTCCTGGTCTATCCTACTTATTATTGCAATTTTAATCATTACTGTTTAAATTAAATCGGTACTAATTACGATTTTATAATAAAAAGTTAGCTTTCTAAATTTTAATTACTATTTCCTTGCTATTAAAAAAAAAAGGATACAATACGTCTTGCTCTATCCTACTTATTATTGCAATTTTAATCATTACTGTTTAAATTAAATTGGTATTAATTACGATTTTATAATAAAAAGTTAGCTTTCTAAATTTTAATTACTATTTCCTTCCTATTAAAAAAAAAGGATCCAATACATCTTGCTCTATCCTATCTATCTTGCTCTATCGCAATATCTATCATTAATCTTCAAATTAAATGGGCATTAATTACAAATTTATAATAAAAAGTTAACTTCCTAAATTACGACTATCATTTATTCACTATTAAAAAAAAAAAAAATCGACCGATTCTCCTCTGTCTATCCTACAACAAAAAGATCCCCATCAATAAAAACGACTGTCGCAACTGCCAAAATGAATTAAATCTCTCACAAACAAGTGATCTGATCCTTTATTGAAACAATCTCCAATAATTTTCCACACCGCGTTCGGTAAAAAATTTTTTTATCAAAGTCTCCGTTGCGTTACGAGTGTAAAAAGTCTCGGGTATAAAATATAACTCGCTGAAACAGGATGAATGTTCATCGATGATAAAAAGAAGCATCGAACGTGTTTGCTGTTGATGTACACCGGATAAGAAGCACGTTACACTAACCAAGATGGGGAGAGAATCGTGTTAGAAGTTTCAGAAGTAGATCGATGAAAAAATGTCGGAAAAATAAAGCGATAAGAGAAAGCAGGATGAAAACAAACCATTAGGAATGGAATAGTGCTACGTCAGCTGATCGTACCTCGGGTCTATATTTGGCCAGCTATCGAGGCAGCTACAATTTTTGAAATCTTCGCTATGCTTCATCTCGATTAACTCTTTAACCCTTTGCACTCTTAGTCACGGTCGATATTTTATCCCAACTGGTTCGTTTTTAACTCTTTGATTGCTGAGCACTCTAGATTTAAACGCGCCACGTTAAAAATATAGGCAAACCTTTGTTCCAATTGCGTTACATATTATTTTAGATACCTTCCGCTTCGATTTCTCCGGTAGAAATAAGTATACTTTAACACTACAGCTATCGACGATTAAATTATACCTATTTGTATCAAAGAAATTGTAATAATAGATACTTGAAAAAATACATAATGCACCAGAAACAAATTTTTAACCAAATGTTTTACAGAAAATCATAAAAAAATACTCAAAAGTGGACAGTTAATAATTTATAAAATTTGAGTAAGAAATTACGAACCGGTCATTTGACCGCTTTGGTAGGTTTAGTGTTAATATAAAATGGAGGATTAATACTGGTTTAGGAGAAGACGTGGTTTGTGAACGAACAATTCGACGTTGGTTTAAAATAATTTTTTACCGGAGATATAAATGTTGAAAATGTGTTTCGTGGTCGTCTTAAAGAAGTGATCGATAGCTATGGTTACATCTAAATAAAATAGATGTAATAATTAGCATACTGTGGCGTGCAATCGAACTATTTCAGAAACAAATCTTTAACCATATGTTTTACAGAAAATCATAAAAAAATACTCAAAAGTGGACAGTTAATAATTTATAAAATTTGAGTAAGAAATTACGAACCGGTCATTTGACCGCTTTGGTAGCTTTAATGTTAATCGTCGATAGTTCTAGTGTTAACGTTAAAAGTGTAAAGTACACGAAACAGTCGTTCCTTTCTTTCTCGTTAGTCTTAACCCTCTATGGGACCGTGTGGCTTAAAAGTTACAAACTGATGTATCTATATTTTAAAAAATTAATTTTGTTTAGTCATCACTGTGCTATTAAATTTGATTACTGTGTTACTGTAGCGATACTACGATCCTTTCATAGCAATTATTAGTTTAAAAATTTTTAAATAAAAGTGAAAAACTGTAATCGATCTTAGTTTTTTCTCTAATAAGTAAACAAAATTCAGGCAATAGAGGGTTGAAAGGAAAAAAAAAATAAGTTAACCCTCTATGGGACCGTGTTACTTAAAAGTTACAAACTGATGTATCTACACTTTAAAAAATTAATTTTGTTTAGTCATCACTGTGCTATTAAATTTGATTACTGTGTTACTGTAGCGATACTACGATCCTTTGATAGCAATTATTAGTTTAAAAATTTTCAAATAAAAGTGAAAAACTGTAATCAATTGTAATTTTTTCTTTAATAAGCAAACAAAATTCAGGCAATAGAGGGTTAAAAGGAAAAAAAAAATAAGTTAACCCTGTATGGAATCGTGTGACTTAACAGTTGCAAACTGATGTATCTACACTTTAAAAAATTAATTTTGTTTAGTCATCACTGTGCTATTAAATTTGATTACTGTGTTACCGTAGCGATACTACGATCCTTCGATAGCAATTATTAGTTAAAACATTTTCAAATAAAAGTGAAAAACTGTAATCAATCGCAATTTTTTCTCCAATAAGCAGACAAAATTCGAGCTATAGAGGGTTAAGAGTATTTTTGTGACGAGTTATCTCGTCATACGGAGTTAACCCATTCTGACATTCTGTTTTTAACACGATTACGCTTAATTTCCAAAGATATCGCACCATGATGATTTACAAAATTAAAAATTTATGTTTCCTTTACGAGAGGAAAAAGGATATTTGTAAAATGAATAGAAACAAGTACTTTCACAAGCAATAGTAATTTTTTCCGCTCAAAATAAAATTTCTTTTCTTAAGTGATAAAGAATCGTATGGAGTGCAAAGGATTAATCATCGATATTGTGGATAGAGAATGCCTTGGTGCGTGTGAAAGAGAGAGAGACCCCTGATAAAATCTAAGTCTTAAGTTTTCGCACCAATACGATGGGACCTGGTTTCCAATTTGTTCGGCCTTTAGCCGCAAAATAATATTATTACGGAAAATAAAAGAGCCGAGGAAACATAGTTTCTGTGAGTTTTAGTTTTTAAGTCAACCACTGTAAAAGCACCTCGATATACACTACTATTCCTACAATATATCGACTATTACTTTTCACGGTCTTTTCCCATCTGTTAAGTAATTTGATGGTTTATTTTTCAAAAAAATGCAGAAAGTTTTTAATTTTTTCTAAGGTTGTCTTTGCTGCGTGTGATACAGCGTTCGAAAAACTAAAAATTACAATTGGAAACTGATACCACGTTCGTCACAACCAATTACTGCTTACTCCAATTATTATAATATTTTTTAATCGACGACAAAAATTCTACAATAATTGGCACTTAAAGTAAGCATTGGAGAAGATTTTTAGGTAAAAGCATCCGAAATTTTTTGAACAAGGAAGTATGATAGATAAAAAAATCATAGAAAACAATGGTCAATACAGTCGTGGCTAAAAATTAATGCAAATATTAATATGTCACAGTGAAAATTAGCGTCAAGCAACGACATTATTTATGGGATGACCCAATAGAACAGTCATTTTTCTAGTATAAAATTTCATTTATCTAAATAGAAATAAAGAAAACTGAAAGTTCGTTCAAATATTTATAAACCCTGTCGTGGTCAATACAGTCATGACTAAAAATGAATGCATATATTAATATCTTAGACTGAAAATTAGCGCCAAGAAACGACATTATTTATAGGATGACCCAATAGAACAGTCATTTTTCTAGTATAAAATTTCATTTATCTAAATAGAAATAAAGAAAACTGAAAGTTCGTTCAAATATTTATAAACCCTGTCGTCGTCAATACAATCATGACTAAAAATGAATGTAAATATTAACATCTTAGACTGAAAATTAGCATCAAGAAACGAAATTATTTATAGGATGACCTGATAGAAATATTAAACAATCGAGGTACCAAAGTCGATAGATTGACGATAAATAAGGATGGCAACCGTCAGCTAACGATCTAAAATCCTGGTCATTTAACGACACTACTGTGCTTTTAAAAAAAGATGTTTTTTGCTTCCTAGTTTACTTTTTTACTTAGTTTTTGCGATAGAATCTTTCAAAGTAACAAGAATATAGAGTTACTTTAGAAGGTGTTTCTAATTATATTGTCTTTAAATGTTGCGTTCGGGATCAAGCATCCTCTTTTACATTTTCTGCTTTTTTTTCTTTGCAGGTTTTAATTTTCTTGTCCGTTCCGTTTTTCCTCGAGTTCCTTTTCTTCTCCCTTCTTCGCCTTGTCGCATCTTTCTCGTTTCCGATTGCTGTAATTTTCTGGTAGAACGTGAGATATAATACTTATTTCGTAAGTAGCCACTTTATACAAGGTGGTGTGTAGTAAATCGCTCAATTTGAATTGGCCGCTGATTTTACTAATGACTGGTTGGGTTATAAATTTTCGATTATTGCAAAAAAAAAAGGTACACGGAATATATGATAGATCAAATTGTTTAACAGGGAACTTATTTTATCAGTAATTTAAAAATTAACTGTTTTAGTATAATTACTTGATTTTAGTTGTCGAAATTTTATATTGAATTAATACAGATTGTTAAATAAAGAAAATCGTGGAAAAAGTTTGTTTATCTGTAGTTTTTAATATCGTATTTAACGTGTTAATTTATCGTTTAGTTTATCGAAAGGGTGACTTTATTTGGTTTGCAAAATTGCTTGATTTAATAGCACTAAAATTTTATTATTTCTGATTATTTAAGAAAAATTTTTTCCGGAGAAATTTATAACATTGTAACGACTAGAAGATAACGTTTAAGATTAAGACTAAAACATAAATTGAAAAATATTAGAAAATAATGAAAAACGCCATGAAAAGAGCTCAATTTCGTATCGATGCTGATGGTACGCATGTACTAGATACTATATTATATCTCATCAATGACATAATAAAATTTAGTATCTACAATATTTTATATTACTTTAATCATCCATTTTTTTTTTTTTTTAATCTATTTCCAAACACATAATCAAAGAAAATTAGGTTTGCTTTGTTCCATCCCGTACAATCAACATCGATAGTTTAAGGAAACTGATTAGAAATTGAAGATTCTATTTAGCAATTTAATTTCAATTGGAGTGAAATTTTTTTCATGTCATTCTTTAAAAGATATTCTCAATGATTACCAAGCATTGGGTAGAATTTTACAGTTTTTAAAAGACATTAGTCTGTATTATAACAGTATTTAAATTGAATTTGTTATTCGAACAGCTGTCGCAAATAAATATTTGTAGTTGATGCGACGTTAATTCATAACAAAAAAATAGGATTATAGTGAAAAGAAAAAAAGAAAGAAAAATTCGGTTATAGTGAAAAGAAAAAAAGAAAATAAAAAATACGATTATATTAAAAGAAAAGAAAAAATACGATTATAGTGAAAAGAAAAAAAAGGAAAAAAGAAAAATACGGTTATAGTGAAAAGAAGAAAAAAATACGGTTATAATGAAAAGAAAAAAAAGGAAAAAAAAAATACGATTATAGTGAAAAGAAAAAAAACGACTTATTTCTATCCAAAGAAGAGCCTCGATATTCTCACGAGCTGGTGCAAGACACGATACCACGTGTTCAGCTCGTAAAAGCTATACCGATGATGAAAACTTACACATGAATTGTCTTCGAATCCCTGTCGGCGTATATTTTCACGAGAAAAAAAGAGGACTCGCTTATGCATATTATTGGGAAAATATTAGATTGGTCTATATGAAATATCGTTTCTTCCAATAATATTCCAACCACGTGTGGCTCCTCCGAAGCACCGTACATTTAACCCTTTGACTGCGGACCACTCTTGGCTCAAACCGATTATTAGCATTCGTATTTTATATCACTACTTTTTTTTTTATATATATTTTAGACGTACAACGAGTTTTTTTGTTCCAAATCGTAAATTACTCGCTGGATTTCGTAATTTACTCGTTTATAGTCAATATCGATAGCTTTCGATGGACGCACATACGCGTCCGTAACAGTCGAAGGGTTACGATAATTTGTACATGATTCTATGCACATTTCCCAATAACTAATTTCATCCATTCAAATTTATAAAACTCATCGATTCTGGAGTTAAAAAATTCTTCGAGCGCTGCTTTTATGCTTCTTTCGTTCCAGAACAATTAGTCAAATTAAAACTTTGGAGAAACGATATTTCACATGCACCAACTTAACACATTCGCGACGGATGATTCTCGACGAGACGCTTGGCTAAAAATCGCACACAATTTTGAAAAGTCTGTAAATACAGAAAACGCTCGCTATTTAACCCTCTACGGCGCCATGTGACCTCGGAGCGACATACCCGTGTATTTGTATTTAAAAAGATTTATTTCGTTTAGTTATCACTGCGCTATTAAATTTTGTTACCGTATTACTGTAGCGATACCATGATCCATCTATAGCAATTATTACTTTAAAAATTTTGCGATCAAAGTAAAATACTGTAACCAATCCTAGTTCTTTTCTCTCATAAACAAACAAAATTCGGACTATAGAGGGTTAAATTTGTGCGGATACAAGAAATATGGCTTCTTGACACGAAGCTTGTAATTATTTATTATCTACGATTAGAAAAAAAGTAAATAGTACGAACGTATGCTGAGAAAAAATGAAAAATTGCTAGCGATATAAAAAGTGTTGACACGTAAGAATAACAAAATGAAAATAAATAATACAAAAAAGTGCATTGAGACTGCTTAAATTGATTAAAGGCAAAAGGTCTGCTATTTAACCCTTTGACTACGGCAGACTTTGGCACGCACTGGCCGTACGGTACGGTGCGAATTCACTCGCGACGTCCACTGGGTACGGCGAAATTTTTCGTTAGACATGCATTGCTGAACAAGTATATTAAAATATTCAAAATACTGAAATTTATTACATTAAACG
>SMSQ01009061.1:86708-101989 GCA_019453375.1 Ctenoplectra terminalis | reverse complement strand
AAAAAAAAAAGTAAACAAGCTCGTGAATATTTATAATCTCGTCAAATTACTCAATATAAAATCGAAGAATTTATGATTTTTAATTAACACTAGAATTTATGATTAACACTAGAACTAACTAGTCATTTTGATTGGTTCATAATTTCTTATAGAAATTTTATAAATTTACAACGATCTATTTTTGGAGATTTTCTATGACTTTTTGTAAAAAATATGTACAAAGAATTGTTACCCTTACTATAGATACTTTTTCAAATACATATCATTTTTATTTCCTTGATACAAATAAGTCTACTTTAATCGCCGATAGTTCTACTGTTAAAAATTCCTGTTTATAAAACTGCAAATCATTGTTTCTAATTAAAAACTTGAATATCAACGTCGTCCGTTATTCGCGTCGAAAAAATGAATACATTCGTAAGATCGTGCAAGATAAAAGGTTGCACTGCTCCACAATAACGAGATAAAAAGCAACTGCCTATCCAACTTATATATTTCTAAATTATATTCATAAAAATACGAGTTCGCATAAAAGTCCGTACACTACTGGTTGATGCGACGTTAAATAAACAAATAATTGATCATACATTATTCTTGGTTAACACTAGAACTGCCTCATAAAATCTTATAGAAATTTTATAAATTTACAACGATGTACTTTTGGCCATTTTCTATAACTTTTTGTAAAAAATATGCACAAAGAATCGCTACCCTTATTATAGATACTTTTTCAAATACATTTTTATTCAAATCATTTTGATTTCTTTGATACAAATAAGTCTACTTTCATCGCCGGTAGTTCCAGCGTTAAACAATTCTTTCGACTGAGCAAGTCGCAGAAATTACTACGTAAGTTCAAAACGAAATGAATCGTGAATCAAAATTCGTTCCTTACTTCCTGGGCATAGTTGACGTGGAAAAATCATTTTCCTTGTTACGCAGACGTCGACGATTGTCGAGGGTGACAGAACGATCCGTGTACAAACGATGTTCCGGTTCGCTTAAGTATCCACTGCCGCTACCGTAGCCGTATCTCACCCCTAGAAAAAAAGATAAATCGACTCGTTAGAACACGAATTCATAGAATCGAGCGTGAACGTGTTAAAACATCTACCGTTCATCCTTCACCAGCAAACTCAGGAAATATGTACACGCATTTGCAATAATGTTTCGCAGCAATGAAATTTTGAAACGACTTCTGGGAAGCTTCTTCCACCAATCATATTTAAATCAGTGGTTTTAATGGGTGAGTAGTGCACATTGTTAAATTGTTTTTAATAACAAATGATTATAATTTGTACAAAATTGTTTCTTACAAGGTTACTATTTATATTTAATTTCGCAGAATGTAAAAATAAATGTTTCATCAAAGTCGAAATTAAAGTATGATTAATTAACTCGATACAATTTTTTGAAATCTTTTTTTTTTTAGTTAAATATTATTACTTGAAATTTTTTTTATGAAAGGAGACTTATGTACTGTGTCACATTTTTGTAATTGGAATTGAAAAATATTTATTGTAGTACGAGAGCTGTGAGAAATTCGTTAATTGTGGAGATAGATATGTTTAGTAAAATATGTACAGTGGCGGATATAATTGTGAGCTCGTTACATGTTTATAATTACTTTGATTAATTTGATGTTTTTGCACTTTGTGCGATTCTTTATCACTGGACAAAAGAAGTTTTTATTTTGAACGGAAAAAATTATTATTGCTTGTGAAAGTACTTGATTTTATTTATTTTATGAACATCCTTTTTCCTTGTTTTTATTTATTTGATAAATATCCTTTTTCATAAATTTTTACAAAAATTTTTTATTTTGTAATTCATTATGGTGTGATATCTTTGTTACATATTTATAATTATTTTGGTTAATTTGATATTTTTGCACTCCGTACGATCCTTTATTACTGGACAAAAGAAGTTTTTATTTTGAACGGAAAAAATTATTATTGCTTGTGAAAGTACTTGATTTTATTTATTTTATAAATATTCTTTTTCCTCTCGCGACCAAAATATAAATTTTTTATTTTGTAATTCATCATTGTGTGATATCTTTGGAAATAGAGCGTAATCATGTTGAAAACAGAATGTAACCGTAGTGGAGCCAAAACGAGCGCTAAGGGTTAATAATATTAATAATCATAACTTCCGAAGATAAAATTTATTAATATTTTTTATGTAATATATCCGTGTTGTTCATAATATTAAATTTTAATTTGAGATTGTTCAAGATTTGTAAGAGTGCTTACAATTTAATCCATTTAAATTTCACGAGTTCCAATTATTTTTTAACGTTTTGTGCTTATTTTCTTTATTATAAAAACAATTCTATTACCATTTAAATACTACAATTAAAATACTTACAAAATTCCATCTTTAATAGTTATTTATTGATCAAAATAATCGTAAATATACAACGAGCTCTCAATTTTGTCCGCCACTGTATATCAATTTTTCATGCTCCGTATTTTAATATACAGATAATAATTGTATAATTAAATTATATATCTGAAATAATTTATTTATATATATAAAAAAAAAATGTGTAGTTTGATCAGTATTATGGGTATAAAAGATCCTTTAAAGGAATCATTTTCTCGAGAGAAATTCCACTACGTTGCAGAGCACGTTTCGACGAGAAAGAAGCGAAATTAAATAATAGAGCCTTGGGATTTCACTCCTTGGGAATCTATTGAAGGTCAGACGTGTACGTAACAAAATTTCACCTTTTAGATCCCTTTACACCTTTTCACTTTTTAGAATAAGACACAAAAGTTCTGAAATATAACTAACAGAAAATGGTGAAATGCGCTTCTTTTCTTCACAAATGGTACTTTCATGTATATCAATTTATTTTGACAGAATAATTGTCAAATTGCATATTTTTCTCTTTTATCGATCAGTTGAAATTAAAATTATAATTTTATTTGAGAAAAAAAAATAAGCTTAAACTATTTTTATCAATTGCTTCTGCTTTTTAACCTTCCATCATTTTTCGTGTATTGGATAAAATATGGTTTAAGATAATTTTGATAAAAATATTTTAACAGAAATAATAATACACTGTATGGAAACGGTGCTGTGCACTTTTTTTAATATTGTTGCGAAAATTTTACACATCAAATCGTAATTTTATAAATATTTCATGCAGAAAAGGCGTTCATAAAATTAAAACAATTTTACATTCACAATGTACATTCAGAGAAACCTTTTTTCAAAGATAATCATTCATATTGTAACGAGTTAATTATTCATTACGGAGAATATTTTCTGATTCGTGTGAGAAATTTAGCAATTGTTTCAGAATATTTTTCCAGATATTTATAACTTTCCATTCCGGGAAGAAAAGAAAACAGCTCTACACAAATTTTAAACAATTTTGAATAAAATTATAGAAAAAAAGGAAGAAGCATAAGAATAATATTAATAATTTTAACTAGCCAAGGCATAAAATGTTAAAATTGATCAAATTTGTAATATTTTTTTAACTATTGATTCACAATTTTCGGAATTAGGTAAATAATATATGTTACGGTTTTATTAGCCCTTGGCTGGCTGGTAAATTATTATTTCTTTGTGACTTTGTATATTAAATTATATTGAATTAAATAATATTATATTAAATTGAATACTATTATATTAAATTATATTGAATTGAATACTATTATATTACATTATTTTGAATTAAATACTATTATATTAAATTGTATTGAATTAAATACAAATTATATTGAATTGAATACTATTATATTAAATGATATTGAATTGAATACTATTATATTAAATTATATTGAATTGAATAATATTATATTAAATTATATAGAATTGAATACTATTATATTAAATTATATTGAATTGAATACTATTATATTAAATTATATTGAACTGAATACTATTATATTAAATTTTATTGAATTAAATAATATTGTATTAAATTATATTGAACTGAATACTATTATATTAAATTTTATTGAATTAAATAATATTGTATTAAATTATATAGAATTGAATACTATTATATTAAATTATATTGAATTGAATACTATTATATTAAATTATATTGAATTGAATACTATTATATTAAATTTTATTGAATTAAATAATATTGTATTAAATTATATTGAACTGAATACTATTATATTAAATTTTATTGAATTAAATAATATTGTATTAAATTATATAGAATTGAATACTATTATATTAAATTATATTGAATTGAATACTATTATATTAAATTATATTGAATTGAATACTATTATATTAAATTTTATTGAATTAAATAATATTGTATTAAATTATATTGAACTGAATACTATTATATTAAATTTTATTGAATTAAATAATATTGTATTAAATTATATAGAATTGAATACTATTATATTAAATTATATTGAATTGAATACTATTATATTAAATTGTATTGAATTAAATACAAATTATATTGAATTGAATACGATTGTATTAAATGATATTGAATTGAATACTATTATATTAAATTATATTGAATTGAATAATATTATATTAAATTATATAGAATTGAATACTATTATATTAAATTATATTGAATTGAATACTATTATATTAAATTATATTGAACTGAATACTATTATATTAAATTTTATTGAATTAAATAATATTGTATTAAATTATATTGAACTGAATACTATTATATTAAATTTTATTGAATTAAATAATATTGTATTAAATTATATAGAATTGAATACTATTATATTAAATTATATTGAATTGAATACTATTATATTAAATTATATTGAACTGAATACTATTATATTAAATTTTATTGAATTAAATAATATTGTATTAAATTATATTGAACTGAATACTATTATATTAAATTTTATTGAATTAAATAATATTGTATTAAATTATATAGAATTGAATACTATTATATTAAATTATATTGAATTGAATACTATTATATTAAATTATATTGAACTGAATACTATTATATTAAATTTTATTGAATTAAATAATATTGTATTAAATTATATAGAATTGAATACTATTATATTAAATTATATTGAATTGAATACTATTATATTAAATTGTATTAAATTATTTATCATATTATTTTAATATACAAAATACGATTTTGAAATATATATTAAATCATTTAATTAAACTATGTTTCACCAAATTATTTAATTTAGTATATATTTATTTACCTACGTATCACACAAACCAAATCATTTCACGCAGAAACATAGTACAAAGNATTATATTAAATTATATTGAATTGAATACTATTATATTAAATTGTATTAAATTATTTATCATATTATTTTAATATACAAAATACGATTTTGAAATATATATTAAATCATTTAATTAAACTATGTTTCACCAAATTATTTAATTTAGTATATATTTATTTACCTACGTATCACACAAACCAAATCATTTCACGCAGAAACATAGTACAAAGTAGATACAAACGTATCAAATATTAATTTCATCATTAAGTGTATCATCATTCCTGAAAATCAACCATCAACCTCTTTCACACGATTCAGAAAATAATCCCCGTATACGTGTACGGAAACGATTAATCGGAGAGAAAAAAAAAAAAGTAGCTGAAAGGGAAACGATTAATTACGGACGTTAATCGGTAGCAGGATGTTAAATAAAGACGGGAACACTCTCAGTACACGATCCTGGTGTACCGATCGGATAAAGTTATTGTTACTTTCACGCACGGCCGATTAGCATGGTTAAAATCGATCGCTATAGTTATCTCGTGTTACGTAAGTTGTCGATACGTTCGGCACACACTGTGAAATGGCGTCGATAACACCAGCTGTTTACAGAGCAGAAAGGACGAGCGTTATTTTCGTCCATTAATGACAGTAAAATCGACCGAAGAAGAAGGCCATTATCGCGACTTGTTAATTTTCTAAGCTGCTCTATGATTAGTGTTCGTTTATTATCGTAATTCGTTCGATTCGTCGGAACGTTTATTCACCTCTTCTTGGTTTGTAACGAATGGTTATGTAGTCATCTGAAAATGAGATTAAACATTAATCTCATGATCTTGTGATTCCTTTTTTTTTTTTTTAATACTTTGCTAGGATAATTTTCTTAAGATTGAATGAATCTTCTAAAAGTTAGAATTTTTATCGAAGTTTGTATGTTATATTAAATTGAGCTACTGGCAATTTGTAGAGTTTAATTTTTTGAGTGGGAAGTAAGAAAAGGGTCAATTTTTGTTTGATATTAATTATTTTAATAGTATTAGAGATTTTGATATTTGAAAGTAATAATGTGTTATAGTTGGAAAATTTAATTATTCTAGTGGTATTCTAATATTGTATTCATGAAAAAAAATTAATGAATAAGAAGATATTAAATTTAACTCGTGATGAACCAAAATATTGTTTATAAAATTTTGATATTTATCAAATGGGGTTAATTAAAAAAAAAAAAGAAAACTAGAAACATTTTCAATGAACCAAAATACTGTTTATAAAATTTTAATATCTGTCGTATAGAGTTAATTAAAAAAAAAAGAAAACTAGAAATATTTGCAATGAACCAAAATATTGTTTATAGAATTTTAATATTTATCAAATAGAGTTAATTAAAGAAAAAAATGAAACTAGAAACATTTTCAATGAACCAAAATATTGTTTATAGAATTTTAATATTTATCAAATGGAGTTAAATAAAAAAAAAAAAAAAAGAACTAGAAATATTTTCAATGAACCAAAATATTATTTATAAAATGATAATATTGACCGAATGGAGTTAATTAAAAAAAGAAAAAAGAAAACTAGAAATATTTTCAATGAACCAAAATATTATTTATAAAATGATAATATTGATCGAATGGAGTTAATTAAAAAAAAAAAAGAAAACTAGAAACATTTTCAATGAACCAAAATATTATTTATAAAATGATAATATTGATCGAATGGAGTTAATAAAAAAAGAAAAAAGAAATATTAGAAATAGTCTTGCTTTAAAAAAACCTTTGGATGATAGACGTTAATAAGAAAAAGCTAATTTAAGTTAAACATTCTTAATGCAATAGCAATTTCATAACAGTATTACGTATTTCACTCGTTAGACTAGTTAAAAATAAAAGAGAAAAAAAATGGTAAGTAAATATTGCCGAGCATCTTAATATTAATTGCTATCACAATCTTCAATTTTATCACGTAAGCATCGAAGCTATACAGTATTTGCCACACAAACTCACCGCTTCTGTCTGCACGATGTAACGAGTCGTACATTTTCTTATACCATTTTGTCTGATTATTCTCCTTGACTTCCTAAAATATTTTTTTTTACGTCAAACAATGCAAACGTGAAATGATTTTAATTTAAGAACAAAATAAAAATCTCTAAGCAGTTAATCTATGCATTTTAATTTCAACCATAGAGTTATTAAGTATTTTAAATGTTACGATCGAGCACAGTGATTTTGAAAAATAAATATACGAGTATTTTTATACAATTAACGTGAAATCAATTCAACCATTTCAATTATGTACTTTTAGTTAATTTTATACGTTTGTATTTACTAATTTATATTCTACATTTATTTTCTAAGCAAAATAATAAATTAATTTTCAGTTTGTAATACTGTAATTATTTTTGTAGCAGTATCTATATCAAACAAGTTTGAAAATTTAGTTAATCTTTTACTGTTAAATACAGATCTTAATATTTTCATTATCAGAAATATAATCACTTAATGAGTGATATTAAATTTACATTTAAAGAAAAAAAAAAAATGAAATTAAAATATTACTTGCAAGTTATCAAAATCAATGTATAAAAATTACGAATATTATAACCGATACAAACACATTTAAAAATTGCAACGACTACTTTATCTATCGATATTTACACTGCATAAAAAGTAATTAATGTCAGGTTATATCCATAGCCAAATTGCATTAATAATCAAACATTGTTACTCAAAAATGTAACATACTAAAAAATGTTCGACTATACTGTTAGGGTTTAATTATTAACCTAAAGAAATTCGAGTTAAAACCTGCCTGTTAACACGTTCGCGGTTTAGAACTCATATGTATGCTTCAACTGTACTTGTTCTGCGAATTAAGCTTTTTATTAGATAAAAATTATGAAAATTATATTTTATCTTATGTCGTGTACTTGTAAAATTGGATCAAGAATTTATTAGTAACTCGAAACACTCTTAGCTCTTGCTAATAGCTCAATTCCGTAGGAATAACCGATAATACGTTAAATATATAAATAACGACATTCGGATGTTTCCAATTAATTTAACTGCTCAACAATTTAAATATTTTATATATCTATAATTACTAAATTACATCCTAGTCTAACATGGTACTGTATTATGTAACGCAACCGTGGTCGCTAATACTCTTTAACATTAGAACTAAACTAGTTTGACTAAATTGATCAAAATGACCAATTCGTAATTTTTCACAGAAATTTTGTAAATTTACTGTGACAAACTTTACAAGTTTTTCGTAAGTTTCTGCTTGAAATATAAATAAGGATTGTATATTTTCATATGCGTTTAGTTTTGATTTCTTTGAAACAAATAAGTACACTCTTTTATTCATAAATCATCGGACACTTGTAAGCTTCGAACAAAATGTTTCTAAAAGTAAATTTCCGGTAATATTTTATAAAGTCAGTATAATTTATGGTTCTCTGTGACGATAATAAGAATTAAATGGTAGGTTTCACTTTGTAACTGTAATATGAACTTTTCTTTGGTTTAACCCTTTCACTGCGCTGCTCTGAAGACCAAAAGTGTCATTCGTATACAGATCAATACATTTTTTATTAACGTAACACAAATATGGATATTAAAATGCAGGTGTGTTATTTGATTAAATAAAAATGTGTTATTTCATGAATTATGAAATAACACATGTAAATGAAAATAAAAATAATTCCAGTGCTATAGAAAATCTCCATGCACAATTTTAACAAATGATCTCTTCATTTCCGAGCGCGTATAATATATATGTATGTCTTTCGTAGCGAAAGGGTTAATAAGGAAATTCTTACGAAGTTGACACACGTCGATTTTGATATAATAATATTAGACACGTATTTTTTCATATTAGCCATCGTTTATTTCGAAGAAGTGATATCAGCTCCAAAAATTGGGTGAAAAGCTTTTACACGAATTAATTTTTTTTTTAAATTCTTTACACAATTGGATTCTGTACTTTAAAATAGATAAACTTTCTTCCTATCTCCAATAGTTTTCGAGATATACCATCGAATAGGATTTTCACGCCCTACTTTGAGGGCTGATATCACCTCTTCAAAGTGAACGATGGCTGATATAAAAAAAATACGTGTGCAATATATTTCCGAGATCTATATCGTATAANTCTTTTATTCATAAATCATCGGACACTTGTAAGCTTCGAACAAAATGTTTCTAAAAGTAAATTTCCGGTAATATTTTATAAAGTCAGTATAATTTATGGTTCTCTGTGACGATAATAAGAATTAAATGGTAGGTTTCACTTTGTAACTGTAATATGAACTTTTCTTTGGTTTAACCCTTTCACTGCGCTGCTCTGAAGACCAAAAGTGTCATTCGTATACAGATCAATACATTTTTTATTAACGTAACACAAATATGGATATTAAAATGCAGGTGTGTTATTTGATTAAATAAAAATGTGTTATTTCATGAATTATGAAATAACACATGTAAATGAAAATAAAAATAATTCCAGTGCTATAGAAAATCTCCATGCACAATTTTAACAAATGATCTCTTCATTTCCGAGCGCGTATAATATATATGTATGTCTTTCGTAGCGAAAGGGTTAATAAGGAAATTCTTACGAAGTTGACACACGTCGATTTTGATATAATAATATTAGACACGTATTTTTTCATATTAGCCATCGTTTATTTCGAAGAAGTGATATCAGCTCCAAAAATTGGGTGAAAAGCTTTTACACGAATTAATTTTTTTTTTAAATTCTTTACACAATTGGATTCTGTACTTTAAAATAGATAAACTTTCTTCCTATCTCCAATAGTTTTCGAGATATACCATCGAATAGGATTTTCACGCCCTACTTTGAGGGCTGATATCACCTCTTCAAAGTGAACGATGGCTGATATAAAAAAAATACGTGTGCAATATATTTCCGAGATCTATATCGTATAAAAATTTCATCGAAATCGACGCGTGTCAACTCTGTAACATTCCTTGTAAATTTTTTAAGCGTTCGGTGACTTATGGAGAGGAGTGTAAGTACTTCAGTCGTCAAAAGTGGATGTGACTTTGAGTTAATTAATTTATCAGTTCGGTATGAATCAACGATAAATAACTAAATAACGATAATATATTAATACTTGGATAGATAGTTCTAGCATTAAAGGTGGATGCGACTTTAAAATTAATTAATTTATAAGTTCGGAATGAATCAACAATAAATAAATAAATAACGATAGTGAATTGATACTTGGATATATAGTTCTAGCATTAAAGATGGACGCGATTTTAAATTAATTAATTTGCAAGTTCGGTATGAATCAACGATAAATAAATAAATAACGATAGTGAACTGACATTTGGATAGATCGGTACCTTATACAAATAACAGTACATTGTAAAAATAATACATAAAAAAAAGATATTTATGAATCAACCCGATACCACAACCCTACAATCAGAAATTCAAATATACGTATAACAACCAATCAACTTAATTCAGAAGTTTATCATAACTGAACCTCGAAACCGCGATCGTGTTAACGAACCTAAAGCTTTCAGTAAATCTTAACAGACCTACCGATCTTAAAACGAGAGGGATACCCTCCTTAGTTGTTGGGCCAATACCCTCAAATTTTCGAGGACCCAAATCGGCCATCTTCTTCGGTGGTTCATTTTCCGTTTCCGGTTCGCTCTCGTACTCTTTCTTCACGGTGTAAACTGAGCGAACATCGGTTTAATTTCACAATGCGGTAAACAGTGAAACTCGGAACGCGCGAATTTCACCGAAACTAACTTTAAACAATAATTTATCCAATCGCGAGCAACGTTAAAGTCAAACGGGAATCTTTTCGGGGAGGCACGTTGGAAATCGATTACATTTGATAAAAAGTGATCCACAAAGTATTAGGTTCTCCCAAAAGTTTCTTCCGTTTCATTAATAAGAATTCGGTAACAGATTCGTAATACTTTACGTTTTGCAACATATTGTTACATTGTACAGGATCAATTGTACCCTATTACCTTTCTTTATCTCTCGTTTAACCCTTTGCACTCGAGAGGTGATTCTCAGTCACCACTTGGATCAATGCAGCGACTCGAGTCGCGTATAATATAATTATTTTATTTCCATTTTTCGCGTATCTTTACATTATACAAGACTAAATATTGAATCTTAACACATTGACGGCCTCTGTCACGTTTCGTGTGACTTTGTGCAGCTATTTTCTGGAAATGGTTTCTTGCGATCATTTCGATGTTTGTATACTGATACATACCGATGCTATTTTTAAAGAAACATTAACACGTTAAACGCCACGCTGATTATGGTTGACTTTCCTTTAGACTGTGTGCTGTGATAATAACTCAAAAACATTTGATCCCAAAATAATTAGTAATTTAAGAAGAAAATTGTAGAGGCCTGCAAAGGAAAGTGGTATCTTTGTTTAATGTGATTTAATAGAATCCATTAATGAATTACAAGGTATTATTTTTTGAGAGTGATACCAGATTGACATCAGTTTTCAGAAACCAACGACGCCTAAACGAAAATTTCAGCGTCGGTCCGCAGGGACCGGCGTGGCGCTTAACGTGTTAAAAATAGTGTAACAGTGATCTTAACGCTTTTCTTATCAACAATTATACCAAGAACGATCGTGTAAATATTGCCGCCGCTAATCAAAAGGCGATGCGAAAAATGTGCGGCCGTTCAAAGTGTTAAGCTTGATAACTTAAGTTCGTGCAATATTTTAGAAAGCACTCGTCAAAATTCATTCTCTGTTCCTCGGGACAAGTATCGGAAAAATGTGTTGTTTCGAGCGTACAAAGGGTTATTGTTGAACCTCCTGTACGCGTGCAACCGTAATCTCGCGAACTTACTGCCGCTGCACCTCCAATGTTAACTTAATCACAATGGAGTCTATTTTTGTTTAACTCTTTGGGGCACGCTGGAATTAAAAGTGTCCCACCTTTTCGATGCACCGTGATGCATGGTGAGACATTTTTAGTCCCACCTCGACTTAGGGAAAAGGATGTGCTTTAATAAATACCATTCACGAGGAAACAAAGGAAGCGCGCGTGAGGAATGCGTAGATGGGGACGGGGGTGTGCAAGGAGGAAACCGACGACGACGAGCGATAAAGGAAAGTGCCGAAAAAAGGGCGAGGGCTGAGGAAAATGTTGTAAAGCGAGACCACGTCGTTCTGTATCATTCTTTGCTTGTATATTACATTTATCCTATTAAACTCTATTTTTTCGGTAAACGCGCATTCCTAATCATTCTGGCAACCCATACTTCTTTCAATCCTACATTCACGAACCCATGTGTCACGGTGGAACTATTTGAGTCCCACCCTATAACGACAAATTCAGTTAAATTATTTTTTTTTTTTTTCATGTTTTTACATTATGTGATTCCTTTATTAGTAAAAATATACCAATTTTGTTTCATTTAAAACGCAATCAAAAAGGACTACGCAGGGAAGGTCACTCCAAGGTGTCAACCAGATGGCTGGTTGAGTGACCCTCTCGAGCCTTGCCTATCCTCGGGACCCAACATGTGTCTTTCGAGTGCAAAGGGTTAATCCTTATGCGGACAACTAAAATGTTTACAGTTATTGGGTAAATGGTATACCTGGCTAGCTGCATAAATTTTTATTCCGAAAGTGTAAATTGAAGACAAATTTTGCAAGTAATTTGAATTCTAAGCGGTTGTTCAAAACGTGTTCGCAACAGTATAACAAATTATTAATGGAAATATAGAAACGGATACTCGAATAATGCTGCATATTTATACAGAGTATCCCAAAAAGTCTGTAAGAGTCGTTTGTACTCGCAACGGGACGGCGCCGGTGGTTGGGACTCTTGAATGATTGCGTGGATGGATTTATTGTTGCGAGTGAAGAGAGTGGCGAGGCGGAGCATTTTACGAATCATATTATTAACTTCTAATTTAATAAACTAAGTAACACCACGTGCCACGGTTTTGATCACTCTGACACCCCTTCCGAAAATTATATATCTCTATCTCTTTCCTTCTCTCTCTTCCGCTTACATCTGTAAGTCTCTTTAAAGGGTGATTCCTGAAATGGTACTAAACATCTTTCTCCTTTGCGAAAATGTCGAATTCGTCTTTGTTATCGAGTTATTAACGAAAAACACTAACTAGTCACGAAACGAGTAAAGCGGCTGACCGCCAGCCACCGCTTTCACGAGCAAGTCAGAATGTATCGAAGCAACTGTTGACGAGTATTGAACAAAAGTTATATCAAATAAATAGATTATTATTCGTATAGAACAAATAAACTGAGTTTCAACACCCGTCCGCAGTCGCTTCGATAAATCCTGACTTGTTCGTCGAGACACAAGCACGGTACGGAGCCAACGCTTCTACCAGCGGCCGGCCGTCTTACTCGCTTTGCGATTGGTGTTTTTCGTTAATAACTCGTTAACCCTTTGACTACGGCAGATTTTGAGACGCGCCGGTCGTACCACACGGGTAAGAATTAATTTACAATGTCACTTTCGTCCAACTTAAATGAGATCTATCGGAATAATGATAGATAAAATATTCGAAGCGCTTATATGCGTCCTCCGTGTCAGAAAACCAAACTGTGTTGAGCGCTAATATGCGCTCTCCGTGTCACAGAAGCAAAATTTCTGAGCGCGTATATGCGTCCACAGTAGCCAAGGGGTTAACCTGTTAAGTGCGGAATTTAGTTTCCAAAGGCCACCACAGGTGCGGAGTTAAAATCAAGCGATGGCGCGTATACGCGTCAAACGCAAGGTAAATGGTCCTACTATAAATTTTTACAAGAAATGAGAAATGATTATATTTTTATTAGTCAGAAAAATTTATTTCACATGACGCGTATACACGTCGAACGCACTTAACACGTTAAGCACCACGCCGAATTCTTGTGCCATCCCGTTCAGGCCACAGTTAGCCGTCAGGCGGGCCCTGAACAAGTGGACACCCGTGTAAATCCTCAGCATCGTTTGAAAAAAAAATGAAGGCAGTGCGCACAAAATTAGAAAATACTGCACCGAATGCTATAAATATAATGCACGAATGTTAGGACCAAAGACAGCTAAAAATGTAACGCCAAAAGTAACAACCTTTCGTAATGAATGTACACAGAAACCTCACCTTTGCTTATCTTGTTTCAATAAATTACATTAATGTTTTTAAGTATTATATTGTTTTCCTTAAAGCATTGACCAAACAAAAACGATACCGCCTAAAATAAACGTTCTGTCTCGCAAGTACGGAAGGACCGACACGCGCGCGATGATAACGCGAACGAAAAGTCTGCCGCCGGTCCGTGCGGGCCGGCGAGGCCTGAACGGAAAGTTTTGCGCCGGTCCCTAGGGACCGGCGTGGCGCTTAACGTGTTAACAGGTTAAATTGTATCTTAGCGAGAACTAAAATATATTCGTAAATTTCAATGTATTTGGGATCTTTGGAGGACAAAGCGAAATAAAACAAACAAATGAAAAAGTATAAATAATGTGAGATGGATTCAAATCATAATATAAATACGTCGGAGCCAAATTCGACATTTTCGCGAAGGAAAAAGTTGCTTAGAGATACCTTAGAAATCATCCCTTAAAGGGACGTACAGACCTTTTGAGGACACTCTGTACAAACAGTGCCAAACGAGACTGCTGTGTGAATCAACGAAAGAAAGTTTCGAGACAACCTACTGCATCTCGTGAAATATTCACGGTTATGGATTTAGGAATATACTCACTGACTTCGCCCGGACTAACTATCGGCTTCTCGTTGCTCAGAGGACGCTTTACCGGTTCGCTCTGCTCCAGATAGGCTGCTCCCTTCGGCAGTTGTCCTTCTAAAATTATGTCAAATAATGACCGCGTTTGCGCAATCGTCTGTGATAATTATTCTGCGAAGATTATTCTTCATTTTTATCTTATTCTGGATCGTTGGATCAGCTCTTAAAATCTTTTCCAGGGATGGACGAACACCCTCTGTATACGCTAGCGCTTATAAGTACTTGGAAATATGTTTTTCTTTTTTTTTTTTTTTTTTTTTTTTCTT
>SMSQ01009061.1:64802-85924 GCA_019453375.1 Ctenoplectra terminalis | reverse complement strand
TTTTTTTTTTTTTTTTTTTTTTTTTTTTCTTTTTTCTTTCATGAAACTATTTCGTACACTTGAGTTTCCATCTCACCTCTTGCTTTTTGTAGCAGCGTTATGGTTGGATTCTGAGCACGTGGCAGACGGGGCGTTGAAGTTAATGAATTTAATCCCTGCGACGGTGCTGAGTGCGAATTGACAATTCGCGAACTGCTACTCTCATAACTGCTTCGTGATATTTCCTTTTTTTCTTCCTTCGCCTGCCAAGGTGGCGAGGCTTCCTGTGTAGACTGCCAAATGATGCAAACATAAACTCCTGCTAATACTCTTGGCAAAATATTAATTCTACGTGGATAATTAATAATTAGGTTAATAATATTCTAGCTGTAAATGGATACAATAGTTTAAAGGTGTTAGTTTGGAATTAATTTCTGGATTCTCATGTAGAATACTTTGTTAATTTTTCTACACAATTTGGAATTAATACTGTGTATGTTAATAATAGTTTCTTTTATTTTGATAAGTTTTTGACCGACAAATTTTCTGAGTAAGACAATTCTAAATTCATTTTTTGAATTTTTGGATTCTCATGTAGAATTCTTCGATAACGTTTGNGCAACGTGGCTCCGTCCGTACAGGGTTAATGTTAGAACTATCTATCCAAGTATTAATTTATTATCGTTATTTATTTATTTATCGTTGATTCATACCGGACTTATAAATTAATTAATTCAAAGTCGCATCTACCTTTAATGCTAGAACTATCTATCCAAGTACTGATTCATTATCGTTATTTATTTATTTATTGTTGATTCATTCCGTATTTTTAAATTAATTAATTCAAAGTCGCATCCATCTTTAATATTAGAACTATATATCCAAGTATTCATTCATTATGTTTATTTATTTATTTATTATTGATTCATTCTGAACATATAAATTAATTAATTCAAAGTCGTATCCACCTTTGACGACTGAAGTACTTACACTCCTGTCCATAAGTCACCGGACACTCAACAAATTTGGAATAAAAAAAAACGTTCGTGTTATAGCTATAAAATGACCCAACCATTCACTAATTTTTCACATTGTACAAAACCTTAAATTATTCCATCTTCTTAAAATCTTACTGAATATTTGCTTCAATAAACTTTTTATTCGAATCCTACAAATATCCGATGACTAATGGACAGGAGTGTATATACTCGATATTCGAATAAATATAAATAAATAACAATAATGAAGACAATGACCAAGTAATTGGTCCAAGAACCAAAAACATATTTTCGCGACACTGTCCCGAGAATCCGAATGCATTTTGGCGAGTGCTTTTTAAAATATCGCACGAAGCAAAGTTACAAGGCTTAAGATTCAATGTTATGTCTCGTGTGATATAAAAATACACGAAATTTTGAAATAAAACAATTATATTCGTTGTCGCGATTTGAGTTTCTGCATTAACACTGAAACTACCGAAGCGGTCAAAATTACCAACTCGTAATTTCTCGCAGAAATTCTATAAATTTACAATGACACAATTTGGAGGATTTTTCATGATTTTTTATAAAGAATAAATAAAGATTTGTTTTCCTTACGTTATGCATTTTTTATAACACATATTATTTTTATTTCCTGGGGTTAATTATCTCGAAAATAAAAACAAAACATGCGGAGCACTCGCAAGAATATTTTCTCACATGTTTACGCTTCGAAATATTAAAAAGCGAATCGTTCTTGTTGTGTTCACCGTTTCAAGGACCCCATATAATTCGCAGAGATAATTTCGATTTCGTACGTGTCGATTGCGACATCAGGAAATAAGCAGCGCGGTTCGTACGGTGGCAACGCTCGCAAAATTAGAAACTCGTGGGCGTAGATATTAAGGTACGTCTAATTGCAATTGGCCGAGGAGAGTTGAAGTACAATGCTGAGCCGTTTTTCTGGAGCAACCTGTCGTGCTTCGTGCCAATTTTCGTTTTAAAATTAATCAAATCATTTTAAAATTACACCCGGCAAATTTGGCGTCTTTAAAATAGTGTAATTTCGAACAAAGTGTCTCATTTATCCCAAACGGAGAGAAAATTGACCGTAATTTTGTTTGTAAATCGAATTTCTTGTTTCCGAATTGTTCTTTGAACGAAGATGAAGAACGAAAATATTTTATGCAAATATTTCTAGCCTTAACTACTTTCAGTTAAAAATTTTAAACAATTAGATGACATTATTTAATAATTATTTCAGTTTCTTTTCACTTATTCAAACGCAAAACACTACGTTAATTTAGATTATATACTTCATGGAGAAGTAAATTTTTATTTTTTAATAACAAGTAATAGTAAAAATATTAAAAACTGTTTGGTTGATAAGATATATATTTCTTTAATAATCAATTTTATTATTTGTTTCAATAAATTTAACTTTCTAATTTTTATAAACGACAAACAATTACATGCATATTAAATAAAAGATATTATGTAGTGGCAAATAACGAATGTTATGTGGTATTTAATATACAAATTTATTATTGTAAAAATGTGTTAAATATTTGTGTAAAATTTCAAAGGAATTAAATTAGCGAATATCGTACTTTCAATAAAAAAAAAACTTAAATGAGTCGCTTTCTTTCCGTTTAAGGATTTAGGTTACAAGCTTTCTAAATAGAATTAGAAAATATTATTAAAAATAACCGATTTCACGTAGTTAAACCTAGCAATGAAGGCGGATCGTAAAACTAAATAAATTCGTACAATATTTAAACACTATGATAATTTATTCTTTTTCTTTTTTTTCTTTTTTTTTAAATTAAAGTAACAACGATCACTCGATCGCATAATTTTATTAAACGTATTAGCAATTTACTTACCAAATATCTATTTTATAATGTAAGTTGTTTTAATTTAAATAATACTTCTTGTTTTAATCTAAATAATAATTATTTTAAATAATAATTCTTGTTTTAATCNTTTAACAATAATTTTAGACAAAATTATTTAAATAAATCAGAGACTCGTTTAATAATAATTTCAGATAAAATTATTTAAATAAATCAGAGGCTCATTTAATGATAATTTTAGACAAAATTATTTAAATGGTTAATATATAGTAATTCATAATAATTTTTATTTTTATTCTGTTTATTACATTTTATTTAATTATTCATATTATTTATATTATTATATATTATATTACGTTTTTTTATTTAATTATTTAATTCCCTTCTTTTTTAGATTGTATAAGTAGAATTCAAGAAATCTAAATTTTTTCCGTAAGGAAATTTTTATTTTTAATAGTAGCCTATATATTTAACTATTTTATTTTCCAGATAATTAAACTTATAAATTATATTTAATCAATCCTGAAACTAATTTTGAATCTTTTATAATTAGAACTTAACCAAAGAAAACCAATGTACCAAGGAACCAAAATTTGTACAACGCCAATCTTCCAGGAAATTTGGTTCTCGTAACATCTTATTATTTCACGTAACATCGTAAATAACGATCACGTGGTTTCGCTCCATCGATTATCGGATCGAACAGTGGGTTCTAGTTTCGATTAAACAACATTCGAGGCGTACACGAGGAAACGGAGCTAGTTAGGGTCTTCGCGCTAAAGCAGACCCAATGGCCAAGCTACGTGAACTGTGCCAGCCAAAATCAACAATTCTGGATCCGTAACAGGCTTGCTAATCTTAGCTCGCGAAGGCGTATTATACATAAAGAATCGCTTTTTCCACGTCGATTTCTCGTTCCGTTGAGCGAACCTATCCCAGAAAAGGGCGGAAACTATTTCTGGGCCTCCACGCGATCGATGATCCATGATCGAACGATGATCAGTCTGGGACGAAACGAGAAACGATTGCCTTTTCTTTTTTCATAGCTTAACCCTCTATGAGCTCGTGTGACTTAAAAGTTACAAACCGATGTATCTATATTTTAAAAAATTAATTTTATTTAGTTATCGCTGCGCTATTAAATTTGATTACTGTATTACCGTAGCGACACCACGATCCATCTACAGTAATTATTAATTAAAACATTTTCGAATCAAAGTGAAAAACTGTAATCAATCGTAATTTTTCCTCTGATAAGTAGACAAAATTCTGGCTATAGAGGGTTAACACGATCGCGGTTTCAAGGTTCAGTCATGCTGAACTTCTGAATTAGGTTGATTGATTGGACGTATATTTGAATTTTTGGTTGTAAGGTTGTGATATCGGGTTGATTCATAAATATCTTCTTTTCTTGTGTAGTATTTTTACAATGTACTGTTATTTGTATAAGGTTCGGATCTATCCAAGTATCAATTCATTATCGTTATTTACTTATTTATTTATGATTCATACCGGACTTATAAATTAATTAATTCAAAGTCGCATCAACCTTTAACCCATTGACTGGCAGGCATATTTAGAGCGTTTTGCTCTGGGTGCCAAGGTTTTGTTTTAAAGAATACATGAAATTTTACAGACAATAATAATATTAAGTTAGTGATATAATATTGTAATGGCATTTACAGTAACTTTTATTGAAAAGAAACACTAATAATTCTTAACTCAAATGGCCATTTGAAATTAATCTAAAATTGCAGCACACGCTACGAGATATCTCATAGCTGGCAGTTTTGGTACACACGCTTACTACGAGATATCTCGTAGTTGGCAGTCAATGGATTAATGCTAGAACTATCTATCCAAGTATTAATTCATTATCGTTATTTATTTATTTATTGCTGATTCATACCGAACTTATAAATTAATTAATTCAAAGTCGCATCCATCTTTAATATTAGAACTATATATCCAAGTATTCATTCATTATGTTTATTTATTTATTTATTGTTGATTCATTCTGAACTTATAAATTAATTAATTCAAAGTCGCATCCACCTTTAATCTTTTGCGGACGAGTGTCGGCAAATAGCCGTCCAAGTCTTTTTCCCGTTGCGGATACTAGTCGACAAATAGCCATCCAAGTCTGTGAAATTATCTTTCTAAGCGATAAGATGCGCAGTGTATAGTATACCAAACATTATTATCCTTTCTTTGTAAGAAAACGAAGGATTTTCAACTATGACGTTTCTATCGAATTGTCGAATGTGCAACGTGGCTCCGTCCGTACAGGGTTAATGTTAGAACTATCTATCCAAGTATTAATTTATTATCGTTATTTATTTATTTATCGTTGATTCATACCGGACTTATAAATTAATTAATTCAAAGTCGCATCTACCTTTAATGCTAGAACTATCTATCCAAGTACTGATTCATTATCGTTATTTATTTATTTATTGTTGATTCATTCCGTATTTTTAAATTAATTAATTCAAAGTCGCATCCATCTTTAATATTAGAACTATATATCCAAGTATTCATTCATTATGTTTATTTATTTATTTATTATTGATTCATTCTGAACATATAAATTAATTAATTCAAAGTCGTATCCACCTTTGACGACTGAAGTACTTAC
Source organism: Ctenoplectra terminalis (assembly GCA_019453375.1). Lineage (NCBI taxonomy): Eukaryota > Metazoa > Arthropoda > Insecta > Hymenoptera > Apidae > Ctenoplectra > Ctenoplectra terminalis. Next base: position 80,471 of record SMSQ01009061.1, on the reverse strand, counting down.
ACTCCTGTCCATAAGTCACCGGACACTCAACAAATTTGGAATAAAAAAAAACGTTCGTGTTATAGCTATAAAATGACCCAACCATTCACTAATTTTTCACATTGTACAAAACCTTAAATTATTCCATCTTCTTAAAATCTTACTGAATATTTGCTTCAATAAACTTTTTATTCGAATCCTACAAATATCCGATGACTAATGGACAGGAGTGTATATACTCGATATTCGAATAAATATAAATAAATAACAATAATGAAGACAATGACCAAGTAATTGGTCCAAGAACCAAAAACATATTTTCGCGACACTGTCCCGAGAATCCGAATGCATTTTGGCGAGTGCTTTTTAAAATATCGCACGAAGCAAAGTTACAAGGCTTAAGATTCAATGTTATGTCTCGTGTGATATAAAAATACACGAAATTTTGAAATAAAACAATTATATTCGTTGTCGCGATTTGAGTTTCTGCATTAACACTGAAACTACCGAAGCGGTCAAAATTACCAACTCGTAATTTCTCGCAGAAATTCTATAAATTTACAATGACACAATTTGGAGGATTTTTCATGATTTTTTATAAAGAATAAATAAAGATTTGTTTTCCTTACGTTATGCATTTTTTATAACACATATTATTTTTATTTCCTGGGGTTAATTATCTCGAAAATAAAAACAAAACATGCGGAGCACTCGCAAGAATATTTTCTCACATGTTTACGCTTCGAAATATTAAAAAGCGAATCGTTCTTGTTGTGTTCACCGTTTCAAGGACCCCATATAATTCGCAGAGATAATTTCGATTTCGTACGTGTCGATTGCGACATCAGGAAATAAGCAGCGCGGTTCGTACGGTGGCAACGCTCGCAAAATTAGAAACTCGTGGGCGTAGATATTAAGGTACGTCTAATTGCAATTGGCCGAGGAGAGTTGAAGTACAATGCTGAGCCGTTTTTCTGGAGCAACCTGTCGTGCTTCGTGCCAATTTTCGTTTTAAAATTAATCAAATCATTTTAAAATTACACCCGGCAAATTTGGCGTCTTTAAAATAGTGTAATTTCGAACAAAGTGTCTCATTTATCCCAAACGGAGAGAAAATTGACCGTAATTTTGTTTGTAAATCGAATTTCTTGTTTCCGAATTGTTCTTTGAACGAAGATGAAGAACGAAAATATTTTATGCAAATATTTCTAGCCTTAACTACTTTCAGTTAAAAATTTTAAACAATTAGATGACATTATTTAATAATTATTTCAGTTTCTTTTCACTTATTCAAACGCAAAACACTACGTTAATTTAGATTATATACTTCATGGAGAAGTAAATTTTTATTTTTTAATAACAAGTAATAGTAAAAATATTAAAAACTGTTTGGTTGATAAGATATATATTTCTTTAATAATCAATTTTATTATTTGTTTCAATAAATTTAACTTTCTAATTTTTATAAACGACAAACAATTACATGCATATTAAATAAAAGATATTATGTAGTGGCAAATAACGAATGTTATGTGGTATTTAATATACAAATTTATTATTGTAAAAATGTGTTAAATATTTGTGTAAAATTTCAAAGGAATTAAATTAGCGAATATCGTACTTTCAATAAAAAAAAAACTTAAATGAGTCGCTTTCTTTCCGTTTAAGGATTTAGGTTACAAGCTTTCTAAATAGAATTAGAAAATATTATTAAAAATAACCGATTTCACGTAGTTAAACCTAGCAATGAAGGCGGATCGTAAAACTAAATAAATTCGTACAATATTTAAACACTATGATAATTTATTCTTTTTCTTTTTTTTCTTTTTTTTTAAATTAAAGTAACAACGATCACTCGATCGCATAATTTTATTAAACGTATTAGCAGTTTACTTACCAAATATCTATTTTATAATGTAAGTTGTTTTAATTTAAATAATAATTCATTTAAATAATAATTCTTGTTTAATTTAAATAATAGTTAATTTAAATAATAATTCTTGTTTTAATCTAAATAATAATTAATTTAAATAATAATTCTTACATTAAATATTATGCAAATTAGTTTTTTAAGTAGCAAAAGAATTTCATGTTCTGTTACACACTGATCACATCGAGTGTAACAGTTTTCTTAGTTTGTTAATATGAACGTTTACCTTAATTGTTCATCTTATATTTTCCAATGAACAATACGAAATAATATAAAGCACTCTGTTAGTCTCACGCGTTTCGTTTTCATTTTTACCTGGTGTTGCGGAAGAAGCTTTAAACGTGGGAGCGAACATAACGTTCTCTGAAAATACCAACAAGTACTTTAAAGATCCATCAGATTCTACTTTCGTTCGTTGAAAGTACTAAACAAGGATTCGAAATGGTTAATAGGAAAGAATTAATTTCTATCATAGTAAAATATTACAAATAAAATTTGTACGCAAACGTACAAAATTTTACTGATAAAATTTAGCATGTATTTAGTTCGATACAAGGTTGTCCTGCGTTTGGCGGTTTAAAATTTCTTTTCGTGAAACTATCATTTGTAAAATATATTTTATAGCATGACATTAAAAAAATTAATAAAATGAATTTTATTATATTTTATTTAAATATATAATCAATTTATTGGGTCGATGCGTATAAAATTGCTAATTTTGTTTCTGGCCAAGATACACCGAGAACCATTTACCATAGTTAATTAACCCTTTGATTGTGAAACACTGTAGGTTTAAACGCTCTGCGTTCACCGAATACTTCTTCGCGTACCGCGTATTCTATCGATGTTCGATTAATTATCCAACAGGCAACTAAGTTTCTATTGTAATTTTTCAGCTGTGCCATATTAAGCTATTTTGAAATTTTACAGAAATTTTTCAATCATCTTTCTATTATTTTTCTTTCTCCAATGTTTAACCCTTTGATTGCTATGGACGAACATATGCGTCCAGCGGAAACTATCGGTATGGACTACGGACGCAATCGTTGGAAAATGTGCATAAAATTATTTTAACTAAACAAATAATATTACAGTTTGATTCGAGCCAACGAAATTTCCTATACATCAACATCATACATAACACTAGAACTACCGTCGAATAAAATAGACTTATTTGTACTAAAGAAATAAAAATGATAGGTATTTGAGAAAATATCTATAATAAGGGTAACAATTCTTTGTATATATTTTTTACACAAAGTTGTAGAAAATCGCCGAAAATACATCATTGTAGATTTATAAAATTTCTAAAAAAAGTTATGAACCAGTCATTTTGACTGGTTCGGTAGTTCTAGTGTTAAGTTAATCACTGAGAATCATTCCTACAAGCTAATATAAATAATTAACACTAAACCTGCCGACGATTAAACTATACCTGCTTGTATCAAAGAAATTACAGTAACAGATACTTGGAAAAATTCACAATATTAAAGGAACAAATCTTTGACCATATATTTTACGGAAAATCACAAAAAAATATTCACAAGTGCACCGTTAATAATTTATAAAATTTGGACAAGAAATTAGTCATTTGACCGCTTTGGTAGGTTTAGCATTAAAGGTAAATAAAAGAGTTAAAAAGAAAATTGTTGTATTACATGGACAATTTCATACGCATCGATCCAATACTGATATTTATTAGGTTGGAAACTATGAAACGTTTTTTGTTTAGTCTGTGCTCAGCTGCCACTGAGAAAGATACATTGTAACGCGCGCTCGATATTTTTATTTACAAAGCTTAAAGGTATTCTTCTTACTCATTTTGTAAAATTTTTTCGCCTTTGTATCCCATTTTTATTTTATTTTTATCCTAAACCGGATGGAAACAAAACGCGATTTACATCTACTCTTGTTGTACGAGTTTAAATTAAATCATACCGCGGCTCAAGCTTCGAGAAATATTAATCAGGCATTCGGAGATGAATCCACCGATGAAAAAAATGCTCGATATTGGTTCAAAAAATTTCGTTCCGGCAATTTGAGTATCGCGAACGAGCCTCGAGGAAGACCACCGGCCCATATTAATAACCAGGAATTAAGGACGACTGTGGAATCCGATCCACGCGCAACTAGTCGAACACTTGGGTCTAAACTAGCAACTAGTCGTACAGCTGTGTTGAAACTGTTTGAATATTTATTTGTAAAATAAATTCAACAGAGTTTTGACTAAGTATATTTATTAATATCTATTAATGATGTGTTACAAAAATGACCTGGGATGGTGTTCTTAGCTTGAAGGAAAAAATCGAACTGACGAAAAGGCAAAGTAAAAGCCAGACACTCGCTGAGTGGCATAAACCAATACCTGACCCTTGCAAGGAAGGGGACCGCAACAGTATACGCGACTATTTCTAAAACATTAAAAATATATGTATACTATACTATATAATAACTCTTATTTTTAACAAAAACATTTGCGTGCAATGAATAAAGTGAAAAAATTGAACATAGCTGAACACAGACTAAACAAAAAACTCCCGTTTCATAGTTTCCAACCTAACATTTGATATCGAGCTCTTGTAACGGTGTTAACGTTCAAAAATTTTTACAGTCTATGCGATGGTTTATTAATCTACTGTACCATTTGATTTTACGAAACAGAAACTGTTTAAACGTATCTATTCTCTAGGTACGTATGCTCATCAATCACTTCGCCTATTTCAAATGCTCTATTTAAAGGTGATATCCGCATTGACAGGCAACGTGACCTTTGGAAGCATGCCATGATTACTCCCTGTCGGAGGCACGGCATTTCCAAATAAAAAACAGAAGCCTCCCTCAAGCAAACTCCGAAAATAATACGTACTTCTTTTTTTCTCCCCTTCGGTTAACAGCTTTCAAACAATTTTTTTTTTTTGTCTCTCTGATGTCATTTTCCTTGTGTCGAATGATTTTTAGAGTTGTATAATGTTTAAGTGATTATCTGAGTTATCGAAGTCGAAGTTTAAGACGGAAACTGTGTGTGTATTTTGTATCATGTTATGATTTCCACGTTTGTAATTAATAAAATATATAATGCAAGGTGTACTATAATGGTAGGGGAAAAAAACTATTATTCATGTGGCGTATGTAAATATTTAAATATGCAATTTATTTGTTAATGAAACGTAACTGAAAGGGAGTTTTTGCCGAATTAGAAGAATAATTATGCAATTATCTTATAATTATCTATATAATTATGTAACGATCTTCACAATTATAATTATTAAAATTGTACAAGGTGTACTATAATAATAGTAAAAAAAAACTATTATTAATATGGCGTTTATAAATATTTAAATACCCAATTTATTTATTAATGAATAGTAACCAAAAGGGAGTTTTTGCTGAACTAAAAGAATAATTATGTAATTATCTTCACATTTATAATTAATAAAATATATAATACAAGGTGTACTATACTAATAGTAAAAAAAAGTATTATTCATATGGCGTCTGTAAATATTTAAATACCCAATTTATTTATTAATGAAACGTAACTAAAAGGAAGCTTTTATTGAATTAAAATAATATTTATATTATACTATAATAATGTACTATAATAATAGTAAAAAAAACTACCGTTAATATGGCGTCTATAAATATTTAAATTATCCAATTTATCTGTTAATTGGACGTAACTAAATTGGAGCTTTTACTCGACTAAAAAAATAATTACATAATGATCTTCACATTTATAATTAATAAAATTGTACAAGGTGTACTATAATAATAGTAAAAAAAAAACTATTATTAATATAGCGTCTATAAATATTTAAATATCCAATTTATCTGTTAACTGAACATAACTGAAAGGGAGTTTTTACCGAACCCAAAGAATAATTATGTAATTATCTAAGTTACTGAAGTCGATGTTTAAAGCAGAAACTATGTATGTATTTCATATCATATTATGATCTCCACATTTATAATTAATAAAATATATAATACAAGGTGTACTATAATAATAGTAAAAAAAAGCTATTATTCATGTAACGTCTATANACTATACTAATAGTAAAAAAAAGTATTATTCATATGGCGTCTGTAAATATTTAAATACCCAATTTATTTATTAATGAAACGTAACTAAAAGGAAGCTTTTATTGAATTAAAATAATATTTATATTATACTATAATAATGTACTATAATAATAGTAAAAAAAACTACCGTTAATATGGCGTCTATAAATATTTAAATTATCCAATTTATCTGTTAATTGAATGTAACTAAATGGGAGCTTTTACTCGACTAAAAAAATAATTACATAATGATCTTCACATTTATAATTAATAAAATTGTATAAGGTGTACTATAATAATAGTAAAAAAGAGCTATTATTCATGTAACGTCTATGAATATTTAAATATCCCATTTATCGATTAATTAAACGTGTCTAAAAAGGAGTTTTTACCGAACCAAAAGAATAATTATGTAATTATCTATATAATTATGTAACGATCTCCACATTTATAATTAATAAAATATATAATTCAAGATGTACTAAAATAATAGTAAAAAAAAAACTATCTTTCATATCGCGTCTATAAATATTTAAGTATCCCATTTATCTGTTAATTAAACGTGTCTAAAAAGGAGTTTTACTGAACTAAAATAATAGTTTAACCAATCAATTAACAAGTTAATATATGTATAAAATATATGAACTCTTGTAACGTGATAATACGCGTCTTATGATAAGATAAAAGTCTGACTTCTGAGATTCACGGAGACGCTACTTTTTCATTCTTAGATCATGATAAAGAACACACTAAAGACTTCTTAAATTGCTTCTTTATAAGAACGATGCTGGTCATTAATACAGAAGCAAGCTTGATGAGCTTCGGAGAAGCAGAAAAGGGGAAAAAAGACGTAAAAAGGTAGAAAAATCTAAGAGAGGAAGGAAAGTATCTCTTGAAGCACGGTACCTTATGGTCCTCTTACGGTAAGGCTAACAGCTTTTTTAATTTTACACTTTTCTCAGTGTTGAATCATCGAATAAATGGAAATTTATTGAAACGATTCTTTAATAAATAAATATATTCAAATATTTTACCAGCATAATTTAAAACCGGTATTTATGATAATTTTTTTTTTTTTGTGAACTTATTTCGTTTTCTGCTGTAAGCACTATTTTTAGTCAAAACTTTTAAACAATCGTGTGATTGATTAAAAATAAAAAATATTATTTAATAACTATTTCAATTCTTTAATTTAAATTTCTTTAATTTAGATTATATACTTTATAGAGAAGGAAATTTTTATTTTTTAATAACAAGTAATAGTAAGAGCTATATAAAAATATTAAAAATATTAAAAACTGTTTGGTTGATAAGATATACGAGAATAATTTTGAATTAAAATACTTTAAAAGATAAATTGAATATTTTGCATCGAATAAATTTAATTATTCACAATGCAAACGACACGGATACATATATTTGTTAATTACGTAATATTATACCGCTACTATTTAATCGTGAAATTTTCGAAATACGTAAAAGTTGAACGAATTAAATACCAGCCATAATATTTTACAAACAGTTGGCAGAGAATGCTAAGTAACATTAAAACGTTCAATTTTTAGAAAATCGAGATAAAAATTCCAGAATCGTATGACGTTAACCTTCATTTTTTATTCAATGATTCATACACCAATATGTGTCTGACTATCGTTCTCTGTTTGTTTATCTTTGCATCTTTGCAAGAATCGAATAATATAAAACAGAATATGTTTCATCATCGTTACTTTATAACTCTATCTGACGTAAGAAACGAAACCGAAAAATCTGCATAACAAGCAAATATATTAAATAATAATTTATACATCATTTTATCGAAAACTGAAATTTTTTACAGCTCACTGAAAATTAATTATAAAACGATATTCTGCGCTTTGTAAACAAAAATATAGAAACGATATATAGATTCTCTATCATTTATTTCAAGTAAAATTTATTTACTTTTAATTTTATTTAAATTTTATTTACTTTAATTTCCTTTTAAATTTGCAAAATTGATAAATACCGAAAATCATTTAAATAATAAACGATACTAGTCTCAAAATGAGTAAACATGTATTTTCTTCTGTTTCTACTGAAGATTTGCAATTTTTATCACTTAATCAAGCAAGCTAGTTCGTTAAATTATTTTTGCATAAAGGAATCGACCGACGACGCATTAAATAAAAATAATACGAAACCAAAACTGAAAGGGCATGCAACTTAATTCTTTTTTTATTGTAAACAAATACAATGAAATGGTGATCAAATTATTACGACCACTTGGAAATAACTACTTATTCAAACTTTGAGCAAGATTGGTATTTTTTTTATTAGAAAGTATTATTATTATTTTTATTATTTTTATTAGTACTATTATTAGGTTTTTAATAATGAATAACAATGATTTTAAATCTGCTACAAGTTATTTAAAAAATTGTCATATATCATGATTCGTTGAATTAAATTTAACGCTAGTAAATGTACATAAAAAAATATAATAAGTACACACACTGCTACTTAACACGTTAAACGCCACGCCGATTTTGGTCGACTTTCCTTTAGACTGTGTGCTGTGATAATAATTCAAAAACATTTGGTCGCAAAATAATTAGGAATTTAAGAAGAAAATTATAGAGAACTGGAAAGGATAGTCGTATCTTTGTTTAATATGATTTAATAGAAATCGTTGATGAATTATAAGCTATTATTTTTTAAGATCGATACTGTCAGTTTTCGGGAAACAACGACGCCTAAATGAAAATTTCACAAAGATAATCTGATAAATGACCAGTATCAAGTCTCACTGTTGCAAATGAACAATGGCAGCATAAAATGTTAACCTATTACAAATATACTTGTTACCGTACATTAACCAAGTAAAATAGCATCGCCAACAAATCAAAATACAGTCAAACTGTCTGTCTATGTGTCAAAAACAAAAAAGGATACACGTTCTTATTATTCAGGGCATAAATTTACTAAAAATATAAAACTCCTTCGTCTGATCGTAATAATTTCATCACCCACTGATCACCATTATACATAATGAAATGTTGATTTAGCTAATTTAGACAACGAAATAATGGAATTTTGTACATTTAAAACGATATTAACACTAGAACTACCGACGATTAAAGTATACTTATTTCTACCGAAGAAATCAAAGCGGAGAGTATAGAAAATAATATGTAATGCAATTCGGACAAAAGTTTATCTATATTTTTAATAGAAAATCGCGGAAAACAATATTAACACTAGAACTACCGGCGATTAAAGTATAGTTATTTCTACCGAAGAAATCAAAGCGAAGAGTATAGAAAATAATATGCAATGCAATTCGGACAAAAGTTTATCTATATTTTTAATAGAAAATCGCGGAAAACAATATTAACACTAGAACTACCGGCGATTAAAGTATAGTTATTTCTACCGAAGAAATCAAAGCGAAGAGTATATAAAATAATATGTAATACAATTCGGACAAAAGTTTACCTATATTTTTAACAGAAAATCGCGGAAAATCTGCTCGAAGGCACCGTAGTTAATTTATAAAGATTCAGTAAAAAATTACGAATAGGTCATTTTGAATACTTTGGTAGTTCTAGTGTTATATATGCGTTTCTAAAATACACATACTTTGTCTACCGTACATTTAAATTTTGCTTTGAAAGAGCATTGAGATGCTACGAAACATATTTTAACAAATTGTTTAACGAAAATAAGAGCTTTACGTCTGGAATTATGGAAATGGAACGGAACGATCGATGAAAACGCGTCGATGTTCCGCGCGAATCGAATTTTCGCGGCCGGAAAGAACCGAAGAAGCGGAAGAAGCCAGAGGCTGACAAACGAAAATAGCGCGCAACTTCTGCCTCGAACATACGTATATTGCAATTTCGTGCAATCTGCGGAGCGGTAACGTGACACCTTTATGTAATCGAAAACCGGCAACAAGCGTTGCTCCATATTTTTCACTAGATATTTCTTAAACACTCTCGAATATCGTGAATTTTTCACGCACTGATCGCAAACACGTTTCTCGGTGTTTTCGATAACTCTCGTATCGTGGACGTAAATACTTAAGTACGAGGAAAATCGTTCGACTTCGTGAAACTAAGTTTCGAGAAAAATGAATTTTTATTTTTTACGATGAATGTGAAATATTGATTATTTTGTTTTTCTATTTAAATAATTTGATTTGGAATATATAATTGCAATGTATTGTGTCATACTTTCTATAACCTGGACGTTAAAAATTTTATTAAATTAAATAATGAGATTAAATAAAATATAATTTAATATATAATCTAATATAATTTGAATATAATTTAATATATATTTTAATATAATTTGAAAATAATTTAATATATAATCTAATATAATTTAAATGTAATTCAATCTAATATAATTTAATATAATTTTAATATAATTTCATATATAATCTAATATAATTTGAAAATAATACAATTAAATTGACTAATATAATTTTAAGAAATAAACTAATAAAATTTAAGTTTATTTAATATCCAATAGTTAATATTTAATTTGATTAAACAAACTAATAAAATTAATAACTTTATTAAACTAATCAATAAAAATGAACTTAATATATTTTCCTTGTACGCCCAAGATATATTGTGCTTAGTTTCAAATACTCGTCGAGTATTGCCGCTCAAAGAGTTTTTAACGCTTTAATCGCGGGAATTGCATTTCTTGTGTAGCTAGACGATAGCTTGCTTGTTTGGAAGAAACATTAAAATTGAATTGCTAAGTAAGCTGTTTGTATCTTATGTAAGCGTTACTTGCCAGTATGTAAATATTCACTAACACTTCTCACTACTTCTTGTTTGTCGAAGTAATGAAACTTGAGTTTGTAACGTTGGTCTTGAATACCATCGTGCTTCGTGAAGTTTGTAATTTAACCTGTGTTCTCAAAAGTGACGGAGAGCAGTGACATTAAAAAGTTCGGGATAATTATGTTTCGATTACGTTTTCTCGACAGTGAAGAATTATCTCTACTGGGATTCGTGATTACCGAATGATTTGCACGCCGAGAATACTGAAGCTGTATTGAATAAAGAATAAGCAAGGAATTAAATATTTATTGGATGGTAAAAATAAAGTTTGAAAGAATTAAGTTTCTAAAATATTGAGTGCAAAGTGCAGCGAAAATAAATCCATCAAATAATATTTGAACACGTTTACTGTTTTAAAAAAATATGCATAAAAATATAAGTGAATTCGGTTACTCGTAAGAAAATGTTGAAAAGAAACAGCCTTTGCTTTGATAAAATTAATTATTGAAATTATTGAAAGGAATTAGAAACAATCAATTTTAATAACTAAAGTATTTGTGCTTCAACAGCATCGAAATCTATTAGAAAACAAGTGTATTCATTCGCGTAAACATAACTGCTTAAACTGAAACATTTACCAGAAACGAAAACTTCAAAGATATGACGAATCACCTTCAATGAACCATAAATACTTATGAAACATTTTTAAATAATTGAAAAGTATCTAATTTTGAAAATATTGTTGTAAAGGTATTTGTTCATCAATTCTGCTACAATTTCCAACCAATAAACTCATTTCCCTTTAGAATCAAAATACAATATTTAAAAAATACGTCAAATCACTTTCAACGAACCCTAGAAATTTATAAGAAATAAATAAAAAAAATTAAATACCACAGAATGTCAAGGAAACTGTCTCGTTCATTAATTATAACTTCCACTACAATTTTTATGCAATAAATGCATTTTCCCATAGTATCAAAATAAAATATTCAAAAAATATATGAAATCACCTTCAACGAACCCTAAAAATTTATAACAAACAAATAAAAAAAATTAAAAACCACAGAATTTGAAAAAAAACTGTTCCGTTCATTAATTATAACTTCCACTACAATTTCCAACTAATAAATCCATTTTCCCTTAGCACCAAAATAAAATATTCAAAAAATACGTCAAATCACCTTCAACGAACCCTAAAAATTCATTAGAAACAAATAAAAAAAATTAAAAACCACAGAATTTGAAAAAAAACTGTTCCGTTCATTAATTATAATTTCCACTACAATTTCCAACCAATAAACCCATTTTCTAATCAAAATAAAAAGCCTATCATCTTCACAAAAATCAAAGCTTGAAAAGCTGCACAAAATCACTTTTAACGAACTGAAAAAAATAAAAAAAAAAAAAAAAAAGGAAAAAGAAAAAAAGCAAAGGCGAAAATCTGTGGAGAGCGTTCGAACGGAAGCGTCGAGTGATCGTTCGAGCGCGTCCCATTTTAAAGCGGATCTCCGCGTTCGCAGGACAACCTGTTGAACGAGTCCTTAAGGCGACGTCGCCATCGAAAAATCCTATCGCGGTTTCACGACGCGTCCGCGCACCGCGTTTCTTTTTAACGGCCACGATGATGATCGACGAAACGGGCACACTCACTTTTCTCCAACATCGTTTCCGCCTTTTCTTCCGGTACAGGCAGAAATCCGTACGCGAGATCGCGTTCCGCGATTACGAACGAACCTCGAAGGATGACCGAGTACTGAGAGGCGCCGCGACGCCCGATGGCGACGACGCCGCCGCCATCGCCACGCTCTTCGCATCGTTCGGACTACGCAGAAGCCGGCGATTCAGAATAGTCGAATGACGCGGCTCCTCGAAACGAAATTTCGCAGCGAACCGATCCCCGAACGTGCGTAAACGTAAACGTTAACGCGTGTATTCTTATTTTCCTTCTTTATTTTCGTTTGCCACGGTATTTACGAACGAGGCGTGTTGCTTTGCTTTTATTGAAGTTCGGTTTGACGAACGTTGTGGGTGTATTAAAGTAGTGTAACGTGGGAGATGGGTGAAATTGAGCAGTGTTATACGCCAAATTTAGTGTTCTGTCAGACGAACGTATTTTTTTGTTTGTGCTTTTTATGTTTTCTGTTTTAAGTATTTTATTAGGTTAAAGCGAGATTGGATTGAATTATTGTAATTAATTATAATTTATTGGAATAATATAATGTATAACCTAATGTATAAGATCTATAAAAAATATATTCTATAAAAAGATAAGAATTATTATAATTAAATATAATTCATTGTAATTGATTATAATAATATAATTTATAACCTAATCTATAAAATGTATAAAAAATATAGTCTATAAAGGGATAAGAATTATTATAATTAATTATAACTGATTATAATAATATAATTTATAACCTAATCTATAAAATCTGTAAAAAATATAGACTATAAAAGGATAAGAATTATTACAATTAATTATAATTGTTTAGAACAATATAATTTAAAATCTAATATATAAAATCTGTAAAAAAATATAATCTATAAAGGGATACGAATTATTATAATTAATTATAATTGATTATAGTAATATAATTTATAACATAATCTATAAAATCTGTAAAAAATATAATATATAAAAGGATAAGAATTATTGTAGTTAATCATAATTGATTATAATAATTTAATTAATAATTTAAATAATAATTTAATTTATTATATAAAGATTGTTATATGAATGTTAATATTATACTATACTGATTAATAGTTATTATAATTAAATTTAATATGATATAAGTTTATCAGGTTTTAGAAAATTGGAATATAAAAGTAATTTATTTATAAAAATTTGTTATCGATATGTTTTTCACTATTTTTTTTTTTTCAGTTTTCCATTCGCCTAACAATTTTTCTGTCTTTATTTAAATATATTGTATTTTATTCTCGATTTTGTAAAATAGGTGAATTATTTATGCGATGACTTGATAAATAGATATTAAATATACGATTGCATTCTGTATTTTGTATCTTAAATGTTAAACACGTAATAAAAATATGCAATCTGTTTTTCTCATTTATTTTAACTCACATTAACGACTGAATTGAGCCATTAGCCATTCAGTCTACGCTACAGAAATAAGATGTGTAGTCTTTGAAGAAGATTGGTATTTTTTAGAAATCTCAGTACCGAGATTCCACTTATTTATTTTAATTTTACGACTTCTTTATCACTCTATTTAATTACTTTCTAAATTTCTTTTTACGTATAATAACTTTTGGACCTCGTTTCACGAGAATTATTCATATTATTATTTTTCCTGATATTATTTCATAATATTTAGTTTCGTATTTTCTTAATTATTTTACAACTTAAACTGTCCGAAATATATTTAAAATTAATTTTCTTCAAATAAACAATATCCATTGCTGAAACAGACACGTGTTTTAAAAACCCAATCGAAATAGCAGATGAATTCTATTATAAAAAATCAAGATTCTTCAACTTTGAATATGAAATGAAAGAACGAAAAATAAAATAGCAAAATAATAAATTAGATATAAAAATAACTAACCAACCATTATCAAAAATAATATCTTAAAACGAATAAGAATAATTTTTCAAATTAACTTCAATTTTAAACATTAATTCATCACCAGTTTCGTGTTTAAAATAATAAACAAAAATAATTATTCAACAAGTGCTTATCTCAAGAAATGAATTTACATCAACGTTGCAAATATATCTGTTTGCTGTTTCTCTCGAATATATGTTTCTGAATTTCTTATTAATTTTATGGTAAAATACATGCTGTGATTAATTAATTTTAAGCAAGATAAAACGCACCTTTCCCAAACAGAAATCCCTTGCCGAATTTCAAAGCACTGTCAATCTCGTGCAGAAGATCGCTCTCATTGTAACTTTCCTTTGCGGCAAAATCATAACCACATCCTTTTAAAAAAGCATGCCGAAGCGGTCCCCGAAAAGAAAAAATAAAATAAATAAAAAATGTATCACTACACATTTCGTACTCTCCAAAATGCAGTTCAGCGGTGTTTAAATTAAAAATTGTTCCTGGAATATTTACACATCTTTATTCTAACACGCGAAGATTAAAGGTGATCTGACGATCACAAAAATTGAAACCGAGAACGATTCTCTATTTTTAACGATCTACGAATAAAAATAAGCTTTCGAAAAATCTGAATCACGATTTGTAACACCTAAAAGTATCCTATCGTGCAAGAGTATAGGTGTTTTCATTTTTAATAAACTGAATGAAGAATAAAGTTACCAATATTTAATAATATTTCTAAATTTTGTATAAACCATTATTAAATGCTTCAATTTAATGTAAATATTCCATAACTGAGATTAATAAATTAGTAGGAAGCAAGCTATGTTACAAAGCAAGAAACACATATTGATGATCATGCACTCGATGATTTAAAATTATTATAAACAATTTATGATCGCGCTACATTTTACCAATAATTCCTAAAATAAAAGAACTAAATTAAAATCAATGAAAGTCACCGTGTACCAAGAAATGCTACGAAAAATTGCCAATATTTATCACAAATCTAAACTTCTAGCGCTAGGAAGAAATTTCTAAATTACTCTAATTGGCAATACGATACAATAAAACATTATTGCATGTTGAGATAGGGCGCAACACAAATTACCGAACTTACTGATCATGCTACAGAAGGAAGAGTCTTCTAAAAGTTCTAAGAGTTCTGAATTTTCTGAAAGATATCGGTCTTTTCCACTTTCTATAGACTCGTCTAACATTACTGACTAAATTCAACGTGGTAACTAACAACTCTGTAAGGTGCATGTGACCTAAAACACTCAATAAAGAAGAAAAAAAAGGAGGCCAAATTTAACTCTTCATAGTATTCTTTTTTTTTTGT
>SMSQ01009061.1:33161-59524 GCA_019453375.1 Ctenoplectra terminalis | reverse complement strand
AAAAAAAAAAAAAAAAAAAAAAAAAAAAAAAAAAAAAAAGAAAACGACGAAGTAACACAGCAATCCTCGATTCGGCGAAACTCACCGTCATCGAAAATGGTGGACATTTTGAGGAACTCTTGCAGGTGTTTCGGCAATTTTTTCGCGTCCTCGAACTCCTTCCCGTCAATCAGACATTTCACCTTAACGATATTCTCCTCTTCGTTACGCTCCTGTTTTTTCTCGTCTTGTTTTTTCCCACCTTTGTTGTCGCTCTTGTTATCGCTTTTGCCGTCCGTGCTTTCCGGTTCGCTTTCGTCCAAATTAATACCAAACTTGTTCAATCTGTTCCTCGCCTTCTCGATAAATTCTTTCTCGACAGAGCTCATGCCGCTCTTCTCCATCTTGTTGTTCGTTTTATGAATGTCCTCGTGCGAGCTGAGCTTCACCACTTTATGCTGCTTCCGTTCTTCCCGCTCGAGAACCTTGTGCACATACTCGTCGTACATTTGCCGACGAAATGCCTCGCCGTTAACCACAACAGCGGACGCGTTAGGTTTCCCGACTTTGACTGTCCTCTGAAAGTCCGATTCTCGAGATGACGTATTTTCTTTACGAGTTAGAGGCTCGTTCTTCACCGTTTCATCCTCCGTGGATGCTTTCGTGCGACACTTTTCACCGACCGTCTCCTTCCATCGATCCTCGTTCCTCTTTCCAGAGACTCCGTCGTCCCCTTTCTTGGTGATCACGGAATGTTGTTCCACGCGTTCAATCTTCTCACACGATTCCTCCTCGTGAAAACCGTTCTCGTGATTCACCTTCTTCACGAAATCCCTGTGACCGTGTTTGTTGATCGTCTCTGAACGATCCCTCTCTACGTTCTCTGATTTCTCTCGCCAGCTCTGACTCTCGACCCGAGAATCGTTATCTTTGATGCCAGGTTTCGAGACGTTCTCCTCGGTCTGAAAGGTGCCGAGACGATCGCAAGAGTTGTCCCGAGCAGAGGGCGTTTTAGGTTCCTCCTCGGCGACCTCTTTTTCCTCCGTTCGTTGCATCGCGTGTGTCTGAAATTCCTCGAACGCCTCGTTCTCCTCCTCCTCCGCCAATATTACGTTCTTCAACTGATTCTCCAGTAGTTCTACGTACTTGAGCTGCTGGGCGAAGTACTCTTGAGGCAGTGAATACTTTCGACGACCTTCCAATTCATTCTCCGCCTCGGTCTGAAGCTTCTTCAGGTTCTGCATGATCTCGGTCGCCGCCACGTGCTTCAGATTGTCCGCGTTCTTGTACCTACGGGGCTCCAGGTGACTCCTCGGTGGACTCTGGTCGAAAATACTCGTCGTATCGATGCACGACTTGTCCACGTTCACGACTCGCTTCATCCGCGGCGGCACCTCGACTCTGTCGTCGATCAACGCCGGATTCACGTTGTAACGCGGATCGATGGTCCTTCGCGGCGGTGTCTTCTTGCCCGCTGTGTCCGGCATAACATGAGATTTATCGATAATCGCGCTGTTCAGCGTGATTGGGCTCTTGCTGAAAGGAGTCGAGCTTCTGACTGGTGGATCAGGCCTTTCGGGCGGATTCTCGATCGAAGCGGCGTTGATAAAATGAGCTGGTGTTGTTCGTTTGCCAATGCCATGCTCGCCGGTGATATCTAAGCTTGGCTCTTTTGCAACGTCCGACTGACCGACATGAATTCGTTCGATGAAACGTTTCTTATCGGATTCTTTTCCCTCGCCCGACGGTTCTATTAATAAATCATCGGGGAGCGATGTCGCGTGGCAATGCGTATCAACGGGTTCGCGTCTCGCTAAGTTCAACCAGTCGCAAAGGCGAGTGGCCTTGAGACGCTCCTGACCTTTGTCAAACGCGCTCGACTTGGTGTACGAGGACCTAGAGTCCGATTGACTCGAATCTTCGAACGTCACTTTCGTTTCGTTCGCAACGCTTTTCGATGGTCTCGAGCCGGACTGATATTTTCGACCGTCAGAATTTTCTTTGATAATTTCCAACAGCCTGTTAGTCGACTTTCTGTCGGTTTTATCGCGAGTGTCATTGAGGATCAGGTTGGGAGATCTTACTTTTTGTTCGCGTTTATCGTCGGCTTCAGCGATTGGTAACAGCTCGACGCGATATTTAGGAACAGGGATTCGAGGAGGTGGCTCCTCTTCGAAGTAACTGTGCCTGTTGAGAAACTTTTTGTGAAGGTCCAGCAAATTGTCGGCGGTCGTTCTTATCGCGGTCCTCTGCTGCGATGGCGACAAACATACCAACAATCTGGGATCCCTCGCGGTAGACAGGCCTACCCACGTCTCAGAATTGTCTTTGGCCATGCCTGGTTGCCGTGACTTTAATAATTCAACGTCGATATTCGAATCGCCTACGATCCCCTCCCTCTGTTCTAATCGCTCTGATCTATTCTGGTCTGAAACAGTTGTTTTACACGCGTCAGGACGGTTGGATCCCCTCGAAGCTGTCGTTAGTCTAGCTGCTTCAGCCTGCCGCTCACTCACGCCATGCATGTTTAATGGGATGCCTCTAATCTCACCGCTCGTTACGTTGTTAGCAAACTTCGGGATAGACCGTAGACTTTTGAAGATGTTAAATTTAGGCACCGTTATCTCGTTAATCACGTGAAGACCGTACGGCATCGATAATATTTTCTTAATGCAAAGATCTTTCAGCGACTCTGGCCCGATCGTCGACTCGTCCCTCTCCGAGTTACTCTTCCCATAATTCCCGCCGCTCTCCACAGGCACGTAATACAAGTCCTCGACGGGTGAATAGGGTATAGGTTCAGGTGTCAACGAGACTTCCTGTCCATTTGCAACGTCGCACGAAGGCTCGTCCACTTTCAACAGAGGCAGTCTACTTTTCAAGCTAGACGAATCGATTTCTCTCTCTGCTTCGCGCTTCAGCTTACTTTTCCTCGCTTCTTCCGCTATTATCGAATAAATGTCCGTCTGCCAGGCTTCCATCGGGTTATACTTCACCGTGCTCAAAGTGGTCGCGCTGCTGGACGAATCGTGGCCTTGGGGATCGACAGCCTCGAGCTTCTCTTTGTCCACGGAGTGCTCACCAGATGACCGTTTCATGTTTAGTATAGACTCCAATATACCGTTAGGTGTATCGCATTTCTCCGTTTCCTTTCGATCACGTTTGTTATCCCCTGTGTCAGAGCTGCTGCTTTTATACCTGTAAGATCGTACCTCGTCGTCGTCCATCGAGCTCGAATACCTGTATATTTCCTCGAACTCTTCCTCGCTGGTCGTCAACTCTCTGGTATCCTTTGAAGTCTCCACCCTGTTACCGTGCGCACCGACATCGCGTATCGTCGACGTTTTCTCCTGCGTTTCAACGGTTCTCGTGCTCGAAGTCTCGTTCTTGGTAATCTTTTTATGGATATGATGTCGCGAGTGTGCCTGTTTCGATTTATCATTCGTCGCTGTTCTCGCTTCGTTCTTCGATCGTTTCCCGTCAGACTTCGAGACGCTCGTCTCAACAGGTTCGTCGGTCGATTCCATCACCACTTTCACTATCCGCTCCACCGGTCCGTTCGCGTGAGTTTTCGCCAACCGCTCGGACGCCAACGATTTTTCGCGCGTCTTTCGATCCAAGCAGTCACGCGTTATTTCAAGACTTGCTCCTTTGCCAAGCCCGGCGCCGTTCTCGACGTAATTGCGCAATCCGGTAATGTTGTCACCCTCGAAACAAGCCCTCCTCCCGCGGGCCCTTAGATCATCGATGATCTCGCGAACGTTCTCGGGCAGAGCCAGCTCGTCCACGTTGCTCAAAGCGTCGCGAATATTTTCGACGGTCGCGTCACTGCGCGATATTATTGTTAATAATGTTCTCAGAACGCCGATATTCCTGCTCACCGTCGAGAACTCCGAAATCTCGGGAGAACGCGCGTTGGAATCTTTTCCACCGGTTACATCGCGTACATCGAGATTTTCTTTGGGAAGCGGTGGACGACTCGGAGGACCGTTGTCGCCTTTCGTCTCCTTCGTTTCCCTTTTTCGTCGGAGCGGAGGGACCGGGGGATCATCGTCGTGGATACGAGAATAGACGGTTGTTTTCTCTTGGAAATCGACGTCTGAGAGGCTGGACGATCTCTTTGGAGGCGTTGGAGGACGAGGTTTCTCCTTTGTCGGCGCGATATTGTTGACTCGAGATGGAAACTTTGAATGCTTGCTCTCTATGAAAGACAATTTCTTTGTGAACGAGGACTCTTTGCTGTTCACGATTTTTGTCACGCTCGATTCCGAGGTGTTTAAGTTGCTTAGTTTACCAGAATGTTCGTCTTGTGAGTCGGTTGCCGATGGTTTCGTTGGTTGCGATGATTCTTCGTGTATCTGTGTTGAGTTTGATTCATCCCGTGCCACTTTAACCGTCTCATCTTCTGGCACCGTATTTATTTTAGCATTTTGCGTAGCGCGATTCGTTGGGCGCGATTCCTCGGCCAATGCTTTGTTTTTTGAAGCTGATTCCGACTGCTCAGATTTTTCTGGTAATTTATCTGCCTCGGAATTTTGCGCGTTATTTTTTAAATCTAATTTCTCTTCTTTCACCGATTCCTCGGTTAACTCTTCTTTCTTCGAATCATCGTTACTGTTTGTTTCTAGCTGCTCGATCTTCAGTTCGTTCGATGTCGTGTCGAAAGTATCTTGGTTTTCATCCGATTTTAAATTTTCTTTCTGGTTATCTGGATCCTCCATTATTGCGCGTTTATTAATCTCTAAATTATCGTCAGAGGTTTCTGAATGCTCTATTACCACTTCATCTTCAACGTGCAATTGCTTCTCCACTTCTTTCGTTTCTTCCGTGTCATCTAATCGTTCCTTACACGAAACGGCGACTTGTTTAGTTCCTGCTTGTTCTATCGATACATTATTATCCTCGACGCGTGATTGTTTTTCCACATCTGTCGATTCAAGATTACTACTTAACGATACATCTGTATCGTGTAATAGTTCACCATTCGAAACTGTGACTCGTTTAGTTTCTGACTGTTCTATCAACACACTATCATCTTCACCACGTGATTGTCCTGCTTCTAGTAATTCAAGATCATTATTTAACGATGCACCTGTATCATCCAACTGTTCGCCACCTGAAACGACAACTTCTTCAGTTTCTGACTCTTCTTCTTCCACCTGGTCCATTAACACGTTACCATCTTTAACTCCGCTCTCCTCCGCTTCCATCGATTCAAGATTACTAATCAACGTTACACCCGTCTCGCTTACTTCTTCGTTACGAGGAACGATAATTTCTTTACTCGCGTCATCAAGCAACTTCCGATCATCCGTTTCGTTCTCAATATTCAACCCAGACGCTTCGTCTCGAGATTCTTCCTCGCCCTTCTTCCGCAACAGTCCCTCGCATTGTCCCCTTTCTTCCAATCGCTCTCCTTTCAACGTATCATTTCCCACACATTCATCTTCGACGTCCTCCGCACCTTTCCCTTCCAATTCTCCCGCGTCATCGTTCTCCTTTAACTTCGACCTCCCTTCCCCGAAATCCTGCTTCGACACATTTTCATCCGCCTCGCCAATCGTCCCCGATTCTTTCCTCATTTCCCCACCGTCACTCCCAGTCGCCGCTCCATCCGATTCCACGTTCCCTTCTCTCCTCGTGTCAGACTCGTCTTTCTGCCAAGACATTTCCTCCCTTTCCCCGTCCACGTTAATCACATTTATCGTCACACCGTGTCCCGTTCGAACCACTCGATTCGATTCCAACCGAGCTTCCGATTCCTCTCTGCCCGTCCGATCGCCGCGACGCTCGTCCCTTCGATACTTGCCGATCTCCTCGTTAATGAAGTCTCTGATGTGCTGTTCCTCGTCTTCGGACAGTTTCTCGCCTTCCTCTTGAATGATGTCCAAAAATCTGGTCGCCGCCTGCGAGTGCGCGCAGTGCGACTCGAAAATGGCGCGTTTCCTCACCTTCTTGTAGGCCGAGCCAGCGATCCGCTCGCGGTCGGCCGATCGGCACGATTCAACGTCCTCCGTGTGGCTCGGCAATTTAAGACCCTCGATGAAGCTCCTCAATTTCCTCTCGACCTCGCGCGGCATCACGCTGTCCCACGCGTGTCTCGTTTCCGAGCAGCGTCTCAAAGCTTCGGACTCTTCGAGGTCCGTCTCGAGCATGGCAGCCTGTTCCGTCGGCTCAGCGTCCGATTCCATCTCGACAATGACCGGTTTAACGTTGTCGGTCTCTGCAACGTCGCTGTCGCTGACGTCGTGGATCTGCAGCCTCTCGTTGCTACCCGTCAACGCTTCCCTTCGATCCGCGTCTTTCAACTTGCCGGACATTTTCGTGACCGATACAGGAAACGATTCCAGAGGCTCGCAAATCGTCACGATCGCCTTATCCGTTGGCAGCTTGTCTTTGCTGCCGGTTTCCAGGATACCGACACCGGGAATGTGATCGATCGTCGCTTCCAGAGGCGAACTGCTGATCGTTGTGATCTCCAGGACCTGGATACCCGGCTTCACGGTGCCCATTTTGATTCTGCATCTTTCCTCCTTGAAATATCCCGGGGATTTCGGTATCGCTCTCTCTGGGATGGTCTCGCTGTCCTCTGTCGCGATTTTACGGGGCTCGTTTCGAATATCCTGCTCGATATTCTTCTCGATACTCTTTTCAATATTCTCGGCCGAAGTTTCGTCACTGTGTACGATATTCTCCGCGTCGGAGTCGTTCGTCTTCGTGATCGCACGGTGATCGAGTGTCTCGTCGAGTTCCTCGATATCTTCTGGATTTTCCACGATCGTTTGGTCGTCCCTCGAACCTCTTTCCGGAGTCGGCGGCCGTTGAAAGCGCCTTCGGTTCCGACCCCTCCGATTTCGCCGGTTTCGCGCACCGTGCGGCATACTAATCTCTTCTGTGTCTGTAGCGTACTCCGAGGATTCGTGGAATCCTATGCAATCGTAGAATCGAGCAAAGTTTCTTTCTTTTTTTTTTTTTTTCTGTTTTGTTTTTAGGGTTTTTTTTAAAGGGTTTTTTTTAGGGTTTTTGTTTTGTTCGTTTCTGCTGTTCCTTTTTTAGAGTCTCGTAAAACGCGGATTTTACGCTAAAGGGATTAAAGCGTTCGATCGTCGACGTTCTCGAGGAGATACGCTCTCGACGATGTTTCCTCGCGTGATTTACTCGAGGACGATCAAAGTGTATTGACACAAGGCGGAAAAGAAAATACCGTGCTCCTTTTTATGGGAGAACGGCCGCTCTGAGAAGAATCGTTTAATCGATGGCGATTCGATAATAAGAGAAGCAAAATAAATGGTGCGTGTTGCGTTTTATTGCTCGGATTCAACTTATTAAATGGGAAATATAAACCTTGTGCTTTTTATTGCCGCGATAAAATTATTTTTAAATAATCCTACTTTTTTGAGAATATTTGTGTTTGCTTTGAATCATTTTTTTGTTTTGTTTTTTTTTAATGTATTTTGATACAAGTTTTCGATGTTTCGGATAATGTTACGATGATCGTAGTTAGTCGTTGCGAACGTAATAATTTAATTTACACGAAGAAGAGAGTTTCAATGCTTGATGCAGTATTTATATCTTCCCATGAGTGAAACGAGAATAGTGAATGCGAAATGTG
Organism: Ctenoplectra terminalis; assembly: GCA_019453375.1. Lineage (NCBI taxonomy): Eukaryota > Metazoa > Arthropoda > Insecta > Hymenoptera > Apidae > Ctenoplectra > Ctenoplectra terminalis. The sequence continues at coordinate 51,933 of SMSQ01009061.1, read as the reverse complement.
CACGGCGAGAGAGAAAAGAAATTGACGTTGTCTTGCGATCGTGCAACAAGCGTGACTTCATCGTCAGACCAGCATTCCAAAGTAATGTCGATTATCGATTAAGAGCGAAAAGAATGATCGTTACTCACTTTTTTTTGTCTCGTCTCGTTGTTGAATCAAGGAACTCTTCGGACCACCGTTTTGATTGGCGTAACTTTGATCAGGCTTTGTGTCATCTGGAAAAAAAGAAAAAAAAATATGATACTGTTACGTACCAACTGTATCTTTAATTCTTGTCATTTGAATATATTTTTATTGTCGAGAGACAAATCTAATTCCCGTTTCGATTTTACAATTCGTTTTCTCAAAACTGAGAAAATGAAAGATATGAAATATAAAATACGAGAAATTTCGTTACCCGTCCGTAATGCGTTAAGTATTATTATATATTAATAAGGGTTATATTAATACAGGTTTATATTACCGCTTAAAAATTAAGACTCACCTACAGAATTTCTACTCGATATTCAAATAAGAATCACAGAATCCAATATCCAACCTAGTCCCTAATATTTTAAACTATTCTTAACACTTTTTAAAAAACGCAAAATTAAGAATACCTTTCCACGAGCACGCGTACTCCAATTTTTGCGCGGTAATATACGTTTATCTGAAAGCTAGAAAATAATTTGTCACATCCGAAACGATCCCATGACCGTAGCTTAATTTCTAATAAAGAAATAGTCTTAATTTGGTTTTGGAAACTCTTGAAGCTATAATTTCTACAAATCCACTGTTCGGTGTTATATTTTAAAAAATTAATTTTGTTTATCACCGCACTATTAAATTTGATCACTGTATGACTGCAGTAAGACCACGATCCATCTACAGTAATTATTAGTTAAAACATTTTCAAATCAAAGTGAAAAACTGTAATCAATCGTAATTTTTTCTCCAATAAGCAAACAAAATTCGAGCTATAGAGGGTTAGTAAAGTAATACGGTAATAAAACTGAATAGTACAATAATAAGTGGATAAAATAAAATTTTTTAAATATACATACGCGAGTATATAATTTTTAAGTCACATTATTTAAGACTTTATTATTTAAGACTAGTCGGAATTAATTTTCGCCCAACATGTGTTGATTATATGTTATTTTCTTTAAAAAAAATTTATATAATAAAATAATACATAATATTTCCGTTACACTGTGTTTCTAAAAAAAATTTATATAATAAAATAATACATAATATTTCCATTACACTGTGTTTCTAAAAAAAATTTCTAAAAAAAGTACCAAGCTTCTCATAAACTTTAATTCTCCAAAAACATTTATTTCTACAGACTGAGTCGCTAATGATCTAACATAGCAGTTGAAGCGACTTAAAATAAACAATTTGAAACAAAAAAAAATTGTTAAGAATCGTTTTTAGCTAATACAATAAACCATCACAGTGATTGTTTACGTTAATGACTAACAGCAGACGCATGACGGCAAAGGATTAAATAACAGATCTAAGAAATCTGCAAAAATGCACTGAATTACTACGCACACTGCCACTCACGAGTATCCAGACACTAATAAATTTGTCAACTTGATCAATTTCTAACAACGGTACATAAATGCCACTAAAATATACAAATTAACACTAAAACTACCGACGATTGAAGTATCGTTACACATGGTTCGTAATTTCTTACCCAAATTTTATAAATTATTAACACTAGATTTACGAAACCCGTCAATTTGACGGATTTCTGATTTCATGCTAAAGTGCAGTAATTATCTGTGTAGAAAATGCACGCTCAAAATAGAATTTAAATGCAAGAAACGTATTAACTAAATCTGTGCGAATAAAAACCTATTAATTTCAAATAAAATGAACTAATGTTATTACAAAAAAGCGCAGTTCAATATACCCGTAAAATGGTCCAATTAATCCCCGTAAATCTAGTGTTAACGGTGTACTTCCGAGTATTTTTTGTGATTTTCTGTAAAATATATTCTTAAAGATTTGTTTGCGGTGCATTATATATTTTTTTAACTATTTATTATTGTAATTTCTTTGATACAAATAGGTATAATTTAATCGTCGGTAGGTATAGTGTTAAACTTTCTTTTTATCTCCAATAGTTTCCAAGATATACTGTTAAATAAGTTTTTCAAACCTTACTTTGAGTGCTGATAACACCCTTTTAAAATAAACGATGGCCGATATAAAAGAAACACGCGTCTAATATTTTTCGTGAATGTATTCGGACAAATGATGTTTCTGAATATACTTAAATATGATTCGGTGTATTAAGAGTAACTCAGTTAAAATGCTTGCAGAGCATTAAATATAACAAATTTCAATATGAAATATACATTAGGTGTCGGAGAAAGTTGGTGCGGATTTATGGTACAAAATTCAGGTAGTCCGAACTTTCCTGAAATGTAATTTTATTTAATAAAGGAATCATTATTAATTCCCGTAGCTCTTCTCCAATGTTTTTTAAACTTACACGTTCCATTGGTATAAAAATCTCGAGTTCCGACTGCGAAAAATAAATTAACCGCTGCTTCGATCTCGTTATCGTTTTCAATTTTTGCAAGCTCGGAATAAACTCGAACCAGCTTGTTACGCTCTCTTTTCAACAACGGAAAGATCTCTAAGAACACTACAAATGCGTTCTGTCGTATTTCTTGCCGCGTTTCCAAAATTGAATTCATAAAATACGAAAGCGTGAATTTCTAACATTTCGCTTACCATCTTTAGCCCTCTATAGTCCCAATTTTGTTTCCTTATCAGAGAAAAGAACTACGATTGATTACAGTATCTTACTTTGATCGCAAAATTTTCAAAATAATCATTTCTATAGATGGACCGTGGTATCATTACACTGACACAGTAACAAAATTTGATAGCGCAGTGATAACTAAATGAAATAAATTGTTTTAAATATTAATACACGAGTAACTGTAAGTAATGATGTAACTGTGAAGTCACACGGCACCATAGAGGGTTAACTTTGGATAGATAACGAAAATGAAACAGACGAAGAATGGAAATAGTGGACACACCAACTAAATGAACAAAATCTTTTAACGATACCATCATTGTTACATCATTCCCGCAAAATGCTACGAGAAATTAAATTTCAATTTATCTCTGACAAAAAACCGCGCCAACTTTCTCCGGTACCTAATATTCCAAAATGACAAAGAAATATATGAGCGACATAAGTACGCGACGTTACCATAACAACAAACAAACAGAAAAACGTCAGTGTCCCAATTCATTTGTCCGGTACTGAATATCATATAAAACGATTGTATTATTTTAACCATCTATAGCCCGAATTTTATCTGCCTATCAGAGAAAAAATTACGATTGTTTTTCACTTTGACTTCAAAAGTCTACATGATATAAAAATTTTATAATAAATTTCAATTCTTCATTCTTATTCAATTTTATCCTATTACAATATTCCGCTACACATAGGTAGCGACGACAACGATTAAACATTTATTATTAACACATTGCATGCGGGAAACGTACTTTTATATTTTTTGCCATCTGTCACTGGAGCGCGGGTCTCGTATAAATACGATGGGCATTGTAAGCATCTATGGTGTTTTTTTTTTTTTTTTTTTTTTAAATAACCATAGAGCATATATTTAAGTATAAAATAAAAAAAAGTTTCGTTGAGGAAAACGATGCAGTTATCGATTTGTTGCGATTTTACTGAATGACCAAACACCCGCGAAATTTACGAAAAAACGTAAACGCTACACGCGTAAGTCCGCGGCAAAATGTACCCGCGTGCAATGTGTTAAAAGAATAGTAAATTATATTTTATCGGAAATATACAAGTGTCCGGATACTTTTGGAGCGACAGTGTTACGAAGCAGCCGATGATAAGTAAAAATGATTGGAACAGCGCTGACGACGCTGACCACGGACCTGATGCGTGCGAAATCCATGAACAATCGCGCTAGGTTCGCGTGTTTCGGCGCCGCTGACAGCCGCTTATGAATTCCGAATTAAACGTCAACGGGCCACAAATCAGCGGCATGGCCTGTAGGGTCCATGAATCGCGGGAATGGACTGAGCGCGAACAGATCCGCCACCCGTGAAACACGCTCGCTTCCCCACCCACGCGAGCGATCCTCTGTTCGCGCGAGTATCGTCAACGTGTATTGTTTATATACACGCTTGCGAGTAACAGGGTTTCTCAAACCGTCCCTTCGATTCCGTTACCTAATCCCAGGTTCCAACATTGAGTTTCATGAGTACGTTTTCGAGAAAAATTATGTTTTTTAACAGGATAGGAATTATAAAAATATCGTAATATTACAGAGGATGAAAACGATAATATCTATGGTTCTAATTTGGATATTTGAATGCTTGAAACGCAGTTTTGCTAGAAATTACGCGGCGAGTGTGAAACGTACGCTAAATTTCTGTTGGGTGTCCCTCGGGAGTTGTAAATTACGATATATGCTTCAGGGCTGAGAGGAGAGCATGAAAACGACAATGCTCCTAATATTTGAATATTTAATATTGATAAAAAGAAATTTGTGTAAAATAAGGATTGAAAAAGAAAGTTTTTTGAAGAATCGTTTTGATCTAGTGCAATAATCGATTACGGTGCTTTTTTGTTAACTCGACGTTTCATTTTGCTTCCATTCTTTTCACTTCTGTAATATAGAACGTATTCTTATTGATTAAAAATAAATATCATCGATTTTTATCGATGATATGTGTTACAATATTTTAGAAAATGAAAACGACAATATCTCTGCTCCTAATTTTGATATTTAATATTAATAAAAAGAAATTTGTGTAAGAAAAGATTAAAGAAATGTTTTTTTAAAGAATCGTTTTGATCTAGTGCAATAATCGATCACGGTGCTTTTTTGTTAACTCGATGTTTCATTTTGCTTCCATTCCTTTCAGTTTTATAATTTAGATCGCATTTTTATTAATTAAAAATAAATATCATGGATTTTTATCGATGTATATATGTTACAATATTTTAGAGAATGAAAATGATAATATCTCTGCTCCTAATTTTGATATTTAATATTAATAAAAAGAAATTTGTGTAAGAAAAGATTAAAGAAATGTTTTTTTAAAGAATCGTTTTGATCTAGTGCAATAATCGATCACGGTGCTTTTTTGTTAACTCGATGTTCCATTTTGCTTCCATTCCTTTCAGTTTTATAACATAGAACGCATTCTTATTAATTAAAAATAAATTTCATCGATTTTTATCAATATGTATATGTTACTAAATATAAAAGTATGAAAATTAAGGGAAATTCAGTACAAACTTTGGAAGTAGGTTATTAACGCTAGAAATTCGTAATTTGTCATAGAAATTTTATAAATTTACAGTAGCGTATTTTCAGGGATTTTCTATAATTTTTTAAACAAAATATGCACAAAGAATTATTACCCCTAATATTCTTTTCTTTCTTTGGTACAATTAAGTCTATTTTAATCGTCGGTGGTTCTACCGTTAATAGCGTATAAAACTAATGAAAATGAATGTATCCTAACTAAACTTTTATCTAAAGATGCCTCAAGTGTCACACTTTCGAATATGTACGCGTGTCATTTGTTTTCATTCATCCCGAAATATTCAGACCTGTTCTAATGGCACCTACCGAAAATCGGCACCAACTTTCCGGACAACCCAATATTTCAGATCTTGAAAAGGTGAGAATAGGAAACGACGGTATATGAAAGGTTGCTTTTAAAAAATTATCCGTTCGGTTCAAATTTTAAATTAAGAGCTATGTTTAGAACACAATTTATTCTCGGAAGTATATAACCAAGAATTTATTCGATCGTAACTTTATTCCCTAGTAAGTTTTACAGAAACAAGGTCCCGTCGTCAATGTGTTAAGGATACGAGTTCAGAGTTAAGAGTTGAAGAGTAGACAGTGTATGAGAGTTAGCGTCGGAAGAATTATCATACTGTATTTAACATTAAACTTTACATATACACTGGGGTGCATAACTATAGCACCGCCTAAATTTTTAGCTGTTTTAGACTTTGGATTAAAAGTGCGAAAGAATTAATTGTAGAAATCGAAAAAGTATGAGAAAAATGAACTGTGGACTAAATCACATTTAAATTGCCCTCTTATACGAAACAATGTAATAGAAAATGTGACTTTCAACTGTCGCGTAACTGTAGCACCGGCGTTGTTATTTACTAATTTAGAAATGCAATAATAAAATTAATGTAACGAAATGAATAGAGATATACACTGCGGTGCATAACTATAGCACCGCATAAATTTTTAGCTGTTTCAGACTTTGGATTAAAAGTGCGAAAGAATTAATTGTAAAAATCGAAAAAGTATGAGAAACATGAACTGTGGACTAAATCACATTTAAATTGCCCTCTTATACGAAACAATGTAATAGAAAATGTGACTTTCAACTGTCGCGTAACTATAGCACCGGCGTTGTTATTTACTAATTTAGAAATGCAATAATAAAAATAAGTAACGAAATAAGTAGAGATATATTTCGGAAACTTATCGATAGCGTTCCAGACACAATTTTCGTGCTAATTACAAAAAAAGGTGGTCCTACGAAATATTAAAATTGTTTATCATTGATTTTATCGATGCGGTGCTATTGTTACGCAACAGTGAAAATTCAGACTTTTTGTTTCGAGCGTACAAAGGGTTGTTGATCAGCCTCCTGTACGTGTGCAACCGTAATCTCGCAAACTTACTGACGCTGCACCTCCAATGTTAAATTAATGACAATGGAGTCTATTTTGTTTACGACGCGGAGGAATTCAATCCATTCAATAATCAAACTTAACAAACAATTTATTTGAGTTTATGTTGGAAATGTCGCGATATATCTACGCGCCTGCGTATGGCGAGATGTTTGAAGTTAGTTATAGTAAAATGAAGATCGGCGACCACGTTGTACCGGTCGTCCGGTTTAGTCTTAACCCAAGTCTCAACCCAACAGTTTAGTACAAGAAAGAGTTCCGATACGACAAGGTACGAGTACAGTGATGTTGTTGGTGTAATGAAGAAAAATAGTAAAAATCTAGCCTTTGGCAATTTTGTTCGCTTCTTATAACTGATCCTGTGTGGGTGGAGTTCACTGCGTTTTCCGGGGTCTTCAGCTCCATTGGTGGAGCATTGCCACCTCTATGAGTTGTGCAAATTGGGCACACCCCCAACCCCAAGTCAGGAGTAGGAAGAATTTTCACTTGTGTGGTCATAAATTAAAGGTCCCAAGGACTACGCAGGAAAGGCCACTCCAAAGTGTCAACCAGATGGCTGGTTGAGTGACCCTCTCGAGCATTGCCTATCCTTGGGACCCAACACTTTTGATTGTATCATATTGTACAAAAGGAGAATTGAAATAAAAATTAATTTAAAGTTGATTATTTTTCGTACACTTTCAATTTTAACAATTCATTTTTCTGTATTTTCAATCTAAATTTTGGAACAGTTAAAAATTTAGCCGGTGTTATAGTTACGCGCCGCAGTGTATACCAAAGTCTCATCCCACTTACTTATATCCCCACATTGTGTACGATAATATATGTGCTCTTACCAAGAAATAACAGAGCTTTGGTAAACAATAACACTTAAAATATAAATTGGGAATGACTTCATATAATTTAGGCTTGGCAGCGAATCGGTTAATATAAAAATGCTGGTATCAGTGATACAAGAATTAAATCCATTTGCTCGTCCATTTCTTTAAATATGTTAACCGATGGAATAATATAAAATAATTTAAATAACAGCAGCCATAGAGAACATTAACAGATCACATTATTCTCTGCTCTAACAGGAGAACCTACATGCATTAAATTCAGATTACATCTAATTCCTGGTGCAGTTACCGACTTCATAATTTCTCGTAAAGCCTGTCGTGTTTTCGTACCCAGCTGCCTATAATAAGTCTTATTAATGCTCTATTTCCTTGCTCTCGCGAAATTGATTTTATGTTCTGTAAAACATGCACGCTCTACTATTTTGCGTTTCGTGGATAAATTTTAATAGTTAACGTTCGTATACATGCGGCAATTAATTCACCGGCCAAAAGAGTAGAAATTTTACTGCAAAACGGAAAACAAATTACTGAGGGAAAACATATCGTCGGGGGAAAAAAAATAAATTTATTCGCGAAATAAATTCTGCAACGTCGCATTGAAATATATTGTACGTGGAAATACTGCGATGCAAATGCAGCGTCGAGATTGTGTTGGACGGAGTGCAGCAGATACTTCTTGTTTACAAGGTTCATGAAACGGTGTAAATTTGATTTAAATGTCTCATGGTATTGTTGTATTAATAAATAACAATTGAACGATAAGATACGTGGAAATGATAATTAAAAATGTTTTAACGAAATTAATTTCTTTATGAATTAATAAAAAAATCAGTATTTGTATGATACAAAGAAGATTCTTTTTTTGTTTCTTTTACTGTCAGTTTTTGGGTGAAAAATTAGCCGAGAATTAATAATTAAAATATGTTTAAATATTATATATTTTATATTTCGTGTACAAAATATTTTACTATAACTATTTGATTTTAGGTGTTTAATTTTAACGTTTAATATTAATTTATGCAGAGTATTATAATAGAAGCGCATTCTTAAAACTTTTAGTTTTCCACTTTTTTATATTTTCTATATTTTCATATTTAATAAAAGTATCTATAAAAAATAATTAGCGGAGAATTAATAATTAAATATATTTAAATATTTTATATTTTCTATATTTTCGTATCGAATAAAAGTATCTATAAAAAATAATTAGCCGAGAATTATTAATTAAATATGTTTAAATATTTTATATATTTTATATTTTCTATATTTTCGTATTTAATAAAAGTACCTATGAAAAATAATTAGCCGAGAATTAATAATTAAATATGCTTAGATATTTTATATTTTATATTTCATACATATCATATATATCTTATATCTACTATAACTTTTTAATTTCAGGTGATAATTTTAACTTTCAATATTAATTTATGCAGGGTATCATAATAGAAGCACATTTCTAAAACTTTTAAATTTCCACTCTTTTATATATTTTCATATTTTCCTATTTAATAAACGTATCTATGAAAATAATCTGTCTCTTAACCTTGCTCTCCTTCTCGGGTCTATATGACCCGAAATAAAATTTATTTTCACAGAATAGTTGCCTAATATGGGAAGGATTCCGAACGGTCGAGTTAAAACTAACTCCACATGGTTCAGGGTGGAACTTTTATTCACCCTTGTTCGCGGAGGATTAATCTGTTAACTGTGTAATTTCTCAAGGAGAAACTTCTTCATAGACAGAAATAAAAATTAATAAAAAATCACTGATTTTGGTTAGATCGATTTTAATTCTTGCGAGTCTAAGTATGATATAACGTCCATTGGAAAGCAAAGAACCCATATGGAAATAAATTATCGCTAAAATCTCGGTAATTCGCGGGACGAGTTAACGCTACAGGGTGTCCCAAAAAAAATTTATACACAGTTCGAACGATTATAACTTTAGTTTTCATTTACATATAATTAATATTTAAATTGGAAAAGAATCTACATAAAATGTACGTTTCCAATAGCATTTTAAAATAAATTTTCTTTTTTCAAAACTTTACCTTACTTCACTCGTTATTTCCAATTAATTACACCCTGAGAAGAAATAAAAATCAGAAAGTTAAACAGTGTATACATTTTTTTGGGACACCTTGTAAAACTACCGAAGTGGTCAAAATCACTGATGTGCACTTTTATTATATAAATAAAGAATCTCTAAAAAACCCTAATAATTATTATATAAATAAAGAACCTCTAAAGAATCCTAATAATTATTATATAAATAAAGAATCTCTAAAAAACCCTAATAATTATTATATAAATAAAGAACCTCTAAAGAATCCTAATAATTATTATATAAATAAAGAACCTCTAAAGAATCCTAATAATTATTATATAAATAAAGAACCTCTAAAGAATCTTAATAATTATTATATAAATAAAGAATCTCTAAAGAATCCTAATAATTATTATATAAATAAAGAATCTCTAAAGAATCCTAATAATTATTATATAAATAAAGAATCTCTAAAAAAACCCTAATAATTATTATATAAATAAAGAACCTCTAAAGAATCCTAATAATTATTATATAAATAAAGAATCTCTAAAAAACCCTAATAATTATTATACATGGATCCACGTGGTCGGTCGAAATGAAATTTATGTATATTTTATTTACTATAATTATACATATATATTCTTAACGAGATTCCCTTTACATAAATTACAAAGAGTTACCTTTCCCTTTTAATTCAAAGAAATATCAGAGAGAGAACAGCAAAGAATAAGAGCGATAATTTCAACGTGTCTACTTAATGAGTTTTCCACGCGAAAAAGAAAAAAAAGAAGACTAGACGAATCTATCAGAGAGAGAGCACACAGATGTCAGGCAACTCGCCTATGGCCGACGTCATCCGTGTTTTCTTTTTATCCCTTAACGGACGTAAGTCACCTCTGACGTGACAACAGTACTTTGTCGCTGCGGTCGTATGACACGTGCGAGGTGACAAGATGGATCATATTAAAACTCGCTGTCTCTAAACGTGCAACAAAAAACTATCCCTTCCAAATCTTCGTGTTGTTGATTGTTTAAAAAACATATTATGCATTGGAAACTTATAAATAATTATTTGAAACTCATACATTTGTAATACTCCTTCGAAAAATAAATAATTTTTAACAAAACTGTTGTTCTTACGATACTGAAATCTTTTCGCACATTTACCGAAAACAACTACAACCTAGTAAGAATCGTGTACAAAAAGCGTCCGATAAGGGTTAACACATTAAGCTCCACGCCGGTCCCTGCGGACCGACGCTGAAATTTCCGTTTAGGCGTCGTTGGTTCCTCAGAACTGATAGTATCAATTTTAAAAAATAATACTTTATAATTTATTAATGGATTCTATTAAATCACATTAAACAAAGATACCACTTTCTTTCGCAGGTCTCAACAATTTTCTTCTTAAATTCTTAACAATTTTGCGACCAAATGTTTTTCAATTAGTATCGCAGCACACAGCCTAACGGAAAGTCGACTAAGATCGGCGTGGCGTTTAACGTGTTAATAAACGGCGCGTATTTTAACAAGTTCGTTCATATATAGGAGGATCGCGCGCGCTATTAGAAAGAAGCGAAGCCCGACTTCCGTTGGAAAGTCGGGCCACGAGGCAGAGTCGATTAGGAACCATCGAACGTGGACGACCTATTAGCCCTTAGATTAGTCTACATCTTAGTATTTCTTTCCTTTCCAAATATACACTGCGGTGCGTAACTATAACACCGCCTAAATTTTTAACCGTTCCAGAATTTAGATTGAAAATTCAGAAAAATTAATTATAAAAATTGAAAGTGTACGAAAAATAATCAACTTTAAATTAATTTTTATTTAAATTCTCCTTTTGTACAATACCATACAATAAAAAGTCTGAATTTTCAGTGTTGCGTAACAATAGCACCGCATCGATAAAATCAATGATAAATAATTTTAATATCTCGTAGGACCACCTTTTTTGTAATTACCTCGAAAATTGTGTCTGTAACGCTATCGATAAGTTTCCGAAATATATCTCTACTTATTTCGTTACTTATTTTTATTATTGCATTTCTAAATTAGTAAATAACAACGCCGGTGCTATAGTTACGCGACAGTTGAAAGTCACATTTTCTATTACATTGTTTCGTATAAGAGGGCAATTTAAATGTGATTTAGTCCACAGTTCATTTTTCTCATACTTTTTCGATTTCTACAATTAATTCTTTCGCACTTTTAATCCAAAGTCTGAAACAGCTAAAAATTTAGGCGGTGCTATAGTTATGCACCCCAGTGTATATATATCTTGTTTGTTTAATTCAGTTTGTACCAATTTATTTAGTAATCCTGACAACCTTAGTCCACTACACGCAAAATATCTTATAATTGGTAACATAAACGATACGAGGATTATTCTACGTAATAAATTTTTCCAGTTAAACCGTTCATCTGTTCAAACATGCACGACTCATACTCGGTCTCCTTTGGTCCCGCAATTTTTTCAACGGCAAGAAAATGAACATTGAAAAGCATCGGTATAAAAGTTTGAGAAACTCTGTTGTAAATCAGCCGACAACGGTCTGCGTACACAATTTCGAGTTACGCTTGCGCAGCCAGTCCCCTTGAATGACGTTTTTACGTCAAACGTATGCGCATACATATACATGTTGCATTAAATACACCGCGCCTCGTCTGTGGGACGCACCAACACTGGTTGGCCACCCTTTGTGCAGATTTTGACACACATCGCCAGACGAGGTGCGTGTGTAATCTCTCCACCCCTCGCACGAGGCTCATGAATAGTGCCACTTCCGAGTTGAACTTCCTTCCGAGTAAACAATGCCGGCAGAACGACTACTATCCTGAGCACACCCATCCATTTTCCACACTTTTCATTACATCACGCGTGACACACGCCCGGTCGACGAATTCGATCCGGAACAGAGTTCGAATGGAGATCGAATGGTTCGATTTTTAGTGCAATGCCCCTTTTAACGGACAACGCTAATTTTATCACGTTTCACTGGAGGCTAAGTGTGTACGGAGCAGAGAATGGACGGAGAATTTGTCGGGTCATGAGACGATGATGATTGTGTATAATTTTTAGGAGTTTGGTAGCTAAACATGGTTAAGATGTGGTATTGAAATTTGTTTGAATGGAAGAAATTTTTATTGAATATTAGAATTTAGTAATAGAACACGCTTAGTTGAAGACTGGATAATTTTGAAATGGTACAGATGTGGTATTTAAATTTGTTTGAATGGAAGAAATATTGCTTCTTGATATAATTCTTAGGATCATTTGTTGTTTAAAATTTGAGAAAGATTAAATATTAGAATTTAATACTAGAACATGTTTAGTTGAAGATTGTGGATAATTTTCAAGAGTTTGGTAGGTAAACATGGTTAAGATGTGGTATTTAAATTTGTTTGAATGGAATATTGGTTCCTGATGTAATGCTTGTAATTTGTTGTTTAAAATTTGATAAAGATTAAATATTAGAATTTAGTATTAGAACACGCTTAGTTGAAGATTGTGGATAATTTTCAAGAGTTTGGTAGGTAAACATGGTTAAGATGTGGTATTGAAATTTGTTTGAATGGAAGAAATATTGGTTCTTGATATAATGTGTTGTAATTTGTTGTTTAAAATTTGAGAAAGATTTAATATTAGAATTTAACAGTAGAAGAATTAGTAAAGACGTGAATTTAAGTTAACCGTGGCAAATTTGTTAACATTAGAACTAACGAATAACCTTAAAACAACTACAGTTAGTCACTGAAGTATTAACGTTACTTTAATTACTTTTTGCACATATGAATATTTTTTCAAACATTTTTATTTTTATAGAATAAAAAAAAATTTTGTGATAAGACACCAGAACTACCAGAATGATCAAAATTGCCAATTATTGCCGAGACTGGTCTGCAATCGTAGATGAGAAAATTCACAATAGTGCATTTTTAAGAATGATTTTTGTCATTTTCCATAACAAATATGAACGAAAATTTATTTCCTTCGCATCTCATAATTTTTTCAATTAGCTATTATTTTAAATTTTTTGGTAGAAATGGGTATACTTTAATTCGTCAGTGCTTTTAGTTTCAAAATATAATTCCTTTTTTTTCTGTATATTTTACTTCATTCCAAAAGTGCTGTAAATGATTGTAAAATAAATTCTTTGATGTTTGTCGGAAACACATTTTAATTTAATTTTATACTTTCAAACGTATAATTGATTACGAATTTTGATCAACACAAGGTTGTTGAATATTTTCGTATAATTGAACATTGTATAATTCAAAACGTTCTCAATATATTTTTAATTTGCTGAATATTTTAATAATCGAAGAATAAGTTTATACAAAAAACGACAAAAGTTCAGAGTGTAATAAAATGAAATTATACCGTGAAGATTTCTGGTTTGTTAGAAGCCATTACAGTAAAGAGGTAGTTTGTGAAGAAATAAAATTAAAGTCCTGTTTATTACCTCTTTGAGGAAATTACATTCCATACGACTCTCATAACTGAAAAGAGTTATAATATTTTTCCAAACTAGAAAGAACGTCCAGGTAAAAGATACTAAAAAAAAACCGTCAATGTGAAATAATACTTTATAGTTTCATAAAATCAACTTTCTAAAATTCAACATTTTTACGGATAATACTATAAAATATAAAATTTAATTTTATGACTCGGAATTCAGTTACTCAAGTACAGAAAAAATAATTTCGATCATTCAGAAGAGATTCTTATTTTTATTGTGAAAATTATAATCGTGATACAGAACTAAATATTTCATTATATATTTTAGTTTCTTTCTTATAAACTATAAAATTTAATTTTATGGCTTAGAATTCAGTTATTCAAGTACAGAAAAATAATTTTAATCATTCAGAAGATTCCTATTTCTATTGTGAAAATAATAAACGTGATACAGAACTAAAATAAATATTTCATTATATATATTTTTATCTTGTGCGTATTAAAATCTAAAATGTAATTTTAATAGTATAATAAATTCATTCAAGTAACACTGACTTAATTTTGAAAATAAATTAACAAACAAAACAAAACAAAAAAATTAAGCAACTAACTTATTAAAAAAACAATATTCTTTAATCACTATATTATTAATAACAGATACACTGTTAATTTACCTCTCGTGCACAGTACAATTAATTTGCAAATATCAGAATAATTATTATTGATCATCTTCTATACACACACGTTTCACGATGATTATTAAATAATCATAATATTAATTATTATAATGATAATCATAATTATTTTACACGGATACATAACTAATATGATGCGATAAATATTTCATACCATGAAACTTCGAATAATTGCCTACACGAAAAACGATTCGCAAAATTATTGCATATTCCAAAGTATCTTTATTGCAGCTAAAGTACAGTACTCGAATTTACATGGGAACTCGTTGCTGTGCCGAGGAAAATGAGACATCGCGACAAGAAAAGGAGTAATTTTGATGTCTCGACGTTCGACCATCTTATGTCATTTCCCTTCCCTTTGTTGCTCAAAGGTGAACGACTCCCTAATTAGGTTTTGCTTCTCGAGATTTCAAAAGGGTTGCACGGCTCCTCTCGAGATATAATGCAACGACTCCCCAGGGCTCAGACACAACAGTTCTCACGGACAATATTGATTTACATATCGTGAAGCGAATAAAAGAGCAGAGTAATTCCATTTCTCGTGTGAGAAGTTTTCTCCCGAACTTTTTACAAACAAAATTGAAATTGCACTCAATCATTCTCGCGGAATATCATTTTACCAAGGAACGTTGCATGTAGTCTTAAAATTTTTGAAAAATTGAAATTCTAGTCTGTAGTGTGTACACAAAAATTTATGTGAAAATTAACCAATATTTTTCAGGAATAGATTATTGAAAAATCATTTTTAATATAGGGTAATTTCTGGTGAGATGAAAAATTTGTCATGGTTTTAGCAGCGTATTAAATGTTATAAATATTAACACAATAAATATTGATAAATATTAATAATTTCATGAATATATCAATAAATATTAATAATTTCATGAATATATCAATAAATATTAATAATTTCATGAATATATTAATAAATATTAATAATTTCACAAATATATCAATGAATATTAATAAATATTAATAATTTCACAAATATATCAATAAATAATATTAACACATTACGGATAGTGTAACAAAATTTCTCGTATTTTATATTTCACATCATGAAAAGGGAAAAATAATGAACGATGACGTATGAAAGATTACTTTTAAAAATGATCTTAACTCAAACTTTAAACCATGATCTATCTTTAGAGTACGAAACAATTCTTAAAAGTACCTATGTAAGCAACAATTTATTCCAATTCTATTCCGTAGTACGATTTACAAAAAATCAGGTTCCATTGTCAATGCGTTAATATTAATATTGTAAGCCTCACTCGAAACCTTCGAACATAAATGCTCATTCAACTTTAACAGAAATTTAAATCTCTTCCGTCCTGTTCCTTTAACCTTGTATAAACAACGACCATCGGACAGTGATACATATTGCGCTTCTTAATTACATAATTGACCCGATGATGAGACTCTGCTAACGTGAAATTATTCGAGAGTGAAGGACAACGTCGACAATTATAAAAGTGGGAGCGCCTTTTGTTAGGCACAAAGGAAACGCGGATAATTCGACGACTAAGTTGCCAGCAATAAAAACAACATCCAAACAACTTTAATTTCTAAACGAAATTAATTGTTCAAAAAAAAATTGCACTCAACTTTTTTAAGTTTCAAAAGACCATTCTGAAAATTTAAAGCGTTCCTTTCGGCTTAGCGACACTACGATCCATCTACAGTAATTATTAGTTAAAACAGTTTCGAATCGAAGTGAAAAACTGCATAATCAATCGTAATTTTTTCTCCAATAAGCAGACAAAATTCGGGCTATAGAGGGTTAAAGTAAAAGAAGCGTTTGAAAGTATTAAAGAAGCGTTTGAAAATATAAAAGAATCGATGAAAGTATTAAAGAAGCGTTTGAAAATATAAAAGAATCGATGGAAATATAAAAGAATCGAAGAAAATATAAAAGAATCGATGAAAATGTAAAAGAATCGATGAAAATATAAAAGAATCGATGAAAATATAAAACAATCGATGAAAATATAAAAGAATCGATGAAAGTATAAAAGAAACGATGAAAATATATAATTTAATTAAAAACACAATTTGTAAAGAAAATTATGCACGTTGCCATAGCGACGCCAGCGAAGTGCAAAGGGTTAAAGATTTAGAAATTAGAAATTAAATTCGTTTATACATAATAATATATACAATTGTATTAAAACAGAAGATAAATGATCCAGTGGAAACGTGGAAAACGAGAATTCGCAAACTAGAACGTACAAGAAAATTGAATTTCTTTCTTTGTCTTTTTTTTTCTTTTTTCTTCTTTTTTTTTGGATCGATTTTTGTATCGGTATTGGAAAATTGACTAGCGTGTGTCTGGCAAGGCTATGGCTTTGCAAGCGTTCTTTTGACGTCCATCAACGTACCGGATGAAATATAAAATATCGGATGTCGAAGGGAACTCTGCTTTTATTTTTCTGTTCTTGTGAAATAAAAATGAAAATATCACTTGCAAAAAATATCGCCTGAAAGACCGTTCTTCTTAGTTTCAGAGCTTCTATTGTAACGTATGGAGAGATTTTGAGCTTTATAAATGGACTGCGAATTTTTATCCTAGTTCGTATTATTTTTAGTGTGATTAAAAAGAATGAAACTAGATTTGCAAGTGTTTTATTTACTAAATATTGTTAGTAGTACCATATTTTCGGTTTATTTATATAGTTTTGCTCATTATTTGCAATTTTTGCATTTTCGTGTCTTCAAATTTCCCACAAATACATAAAAAATCCACAGTTTACTTATAATACCTATTCAATGAATAAAATATAGAATAGTTTCACTAACTACTTATTGCTTTTTGCTTATTGTTTGCAATTTGTGTATTTTCGTGTTTTTAAATCTTCCATAAATACATAAAAAAATCGCAGTTTACTTATAACACCTATTCAATGAATAAAATATAGAATAGTTTCACTAACTACTTATTGCTTGCAATTTGTGCATTTTCGTGTTTTCAAATCTTCCATAAATACATAAAAAAATCGCAGTTTACTTATAACACCTATTCAATGAATAAAATATGCAATAGTTTCACCAACTACTTATTGTTTGCAATTTGTGCATTTTCGTGTCTTCAAATATTCCATAAATACATAAAAAAAAATCGCAGTTTACTTATAATACCTACTCAATGAATAAAATATAGAACAGTTTCACCAACTACTTATTATTTTTCCCAAAACGATAAAACCAAATAACAAAAAATACTAAATAGTGAAATAACAAAAAGATTAAATAACTTTGTGTAATATTTAACACTTCTTTATGTTTTTCCCTAAATTGCTAATATGTTAAGCCCCAGGCGACCGGTTGCTTAAATCAAACAAATTAATTTGTCCCGTAAAAAGCTCAAATATATAATAAAACGTTTCTAAAACACCAAACTTCAACATACACTATTTACTCGCATAAAAATGACCACNAAAAAAAAAAAAAAAAAAATTAACAAAGCGTGAAACGAAGGAACGACAGCTCGTGATGCGTGTCTTGGCAATTGCGCAACGAATCGGCGAACGAGCAATAAAATACGAGTCGAGTCGATTAATGACGTAACCGAAGCGGTAACGAGATCGTAGAAATCCCTCGCAAGGGTTAGGCTTCTGAGCACCGAGTACGCAAAGGACGAAAGATGGAAGACGCGGCTGCGGAAATACGGGCTTGGCCCCTTCGGGCCATGACGACGAGCGGCGCACCCATCAAGATGGCGTTAACGCGTCTCCGTCGAGTTTATTCGACGCTTAAATCCATAAATCAATTTATTAAACCTTTGCACTCGAACGTCTCCTCTCAGGGGACATCAGAGTTTATTAATGATATTAATCGTTTGACTGCTAAGCAATTCTTGCAAGAACGCACGAAAACTGCGGGACATATTTCGACTTGATGTTGTCAAATAAAACACTCTCATTTAGACAAATATCAATCAATTTTAATAATTCTTTTCGTATTATAAAGAGACAATATTAATTGTGA
>SMSQ01009061.1:18003-32165 GCA_019453375.1 Ctenoplectra terminalis | reverse complement strand
AAAAAAAAAAAAACTCGCAGCGCGAAAGCACTGCGTCGCGGTTTTCGAGACAAATGAACGCAGGTTAATGATTACAGAGGATGGACTTAGGTCGGTATAATTTTTTTTAAAAATGCATGTTTCCTTGAAGTTCTCTATTTCAAATGGCAAGAGATAGCAAATCAAAAAGTATGGTATGCATCGAAATATGAAACGATTTCTGTGCACATTTTCTTTGCACACTTTCCTATTGGGTTGTCGGAAAAGTCATGACGCATTTTTGCAAACAGATGAGGCTAGNGTTCCAGACTTTTCAAAAAATTGGCGAACCATACGAGACCGTCAATGATTAACAGGATGAAGAGAAAATAATGCAAAGTTTCTATTTTATCGATTTCCTTTCAAAGATATTAAATTGCTTTCCGAGTTCATCTTTCTGGAAGTTACTATTTTCTTTTTTTTTCTTTTTTTAATTTGCACTCTAATCTGAGTGCATTCGATTTTAGGAGGATTACGTTGTATAGTGCCGAGAGAGCATTTTTATTTTATTGATTTCTTGTTGAAGATATCGAAATACCTTCACTTTTCTAATTGAATACTGCATTCTGCTTTGTCATGAAAGTTATCGACGAGATTGAGACGAATCCACTGATCCGTATCAAACTACACTTCCTCCATTTNAGCTTCATTCCAGAAAAACAATTGAGCGATTCGGTACAGTTTTAGAGGTTTTACATTTTAGAATAAGATGGAGGACCGCAATTTGCATTTTCGCCACGTTCTACGCTTTCCCATAAAAATGTTGCGAGATGGCACCGAGTGCAAAGTGTTAACGCTAGAACTAACGAACAAGTCAGAATGACTTGTTCATAATTTCTTATGGAAATTTTAGAAATCTGAAAATATCTATAATAAGGGTGTAACAATTCTTTGTGCATATTTCTTACAAATAATCACTGGAAATCTTCAAACAATTATTTTGTTGTAAATATATAAAATTTCTATAAGAAATTATAAATCAGTCTCTTTGAAAGAAAAATAGGGTTCCGTTCGTTCCAGACTTTTCAAAAAATTGGCGAACCATACGAGACCGTCAATGATTAACAGGATGAAGAGAAAATAATGCAAAGTTTCTATTTTATCGATTTCCTTTCAAAGATATTAAATTGCTTTCCGAGTTCATCTTTCTGGAAGTTACTATTTTCTTTTTTTTTCTTTTTTTAATTTGCACTCTA
The DNA here is from genome assembly GCA_019453375.1 of Ctenoplectra terminalis. Classification (NCBI taxonomy): domain Eukaryota; kingdom Metazoa; phylum Arthropoda; class Insecta; order Hymenoptera; family Apidae; genus Ctenoplectra; species Ctenoplectra terminalis. The sequence continues at coordinate 30,951 of SMSQ01009061.1, read as the reverse complement.
ATCTGAGTGCATTCGATTTTAGGAGGATTACGTTGTATAGTGCCGAGAGAGCATTTTTATTTTATTGATTTCTTGTTGAAGATATCGAAATACCTTCACTTTTCTAATTGAATACTGCATTCTGCTTTGTCATGAAAGTTATCGACGAGATTGAGACGAATCCACTGATCCGTATCAAACTACACTTCCTCCATTTCTTTTCATCGCGTTAAGAGTTCGTTTCTAAATTACTGTATACTTATAGCATTTGAAACAATTTTTCAACCAATAAAAATTGTACACGCTTTGCCGATGGAAATTATAAAATTACACACGAAAATTATTAATCCAATATTGGCGATACAAATTATAAATAAATAACCATGCGGTTATCGCCAATTCTTTCGTGCGAATGAGTTCTTAAAACAAATAAAAAAAATGAAAACCAAACGCTTTCAGTTATAATTTTTTTTTTTACGTTAATATTTAAATCCAGCGGTGTACCGTAAAAAAATTGCTTTGTTACTTCGATATTAAAATTTTGCTTTTTTTCATATTACAATTGCGTTAAAAATGCACGCGTTATAAATGCTTGGATGAATGGCTGAAATAAATCTGCACGTTGAATATGGTTGAAAAACAATTCGTTGGTTTCATATACGTAAATGTATACGGTAGATTATGGGACGTTTCATTAATCTTTTAATTAATTGCAGTATTAATTTTCGCGACGAAGAACATAATAGCGAGCATGCACAATAAAGACATAATCGCATTGTTCTAATCGTATTTTGTGGTTGGAATGATTTCATTTACCCAATGAAGATTAATATTGCATAAATTATTTTTGCAATTATATTACATCTAGCAAACTCCTGTTGACAATTTGAATTAAAATTTTATCGTACCGATGAAAAGATAAACAATTTCTTTCTTGAATGTTTCAACTAGTGACAGCAGTTTTCGTTTTGGACAACGATGTTTAATAATATTACGTGGATTTTAAAAATATATAGAAGACAGATATTTAGGTAAAAGTAGTAATTTTTTAAATAACGATGTTGAATAATGTTAGGTAGATTTTTAAAATATACAGAATAGCGATATGTGTATATGTGTTCTTTATTTTAGCCTGGCAATAAAAAAATTATGACTTGATTTATATTTACTCTATATTTACGAACTAACATCTATACCCATTTATTGCGTTCATATTTTTTTTCTGTTTTCTATCTAATTTATGCAGTTTATTTTTCTATTCCTCTATTTTAATATTGCTTATTATCTTACTGCTTGTGAGTTATTGCACTTTCTTCCATTTTCTTTTCCTTTTTTTTGAATTTTCTAAGCCAATAGAATACCGATATATTTTAACTAATAATAGTGATTTTTTTAAAAATAGCAATATTTAATAATATTAAGTAGATATTTAATTTATTGGTAACATTTAATATTAAATATTTTACCAAGAATTATAATGATTACAATATGATGATCTAACAAATATTTCATATGCAATTTAAATCGGAACAAAAAATTAAAATGCTGAATAAGAATATTTAGTTTAATATATTTAATATATTTAAATCAATTATATTTATTTTAAAATTATATTTATTATAACAAATATAAAATAATTATTAATATTAAAATTATATTTATTATCATAAATATTAAAATTATATTTATTACCATAGATATAAAATTATCATTAATATTATAATTATATTTATTATAATAAATATAAAATTATCATAAATATTAAAATTATATTTATCATAATTCGTAATACAATGTACCTAATTTATTTTTGTATCTATTATACAAAAACTGTATCAATTTATATATCAACAGCGTTATTAACACTAGAACTACCAACGATTAAAATATATTTATTTCTACTGAAGAAATCATAACAAAGATATACAAAAAATAACATATATATATTTTAAGGAAGATAAACCTTAATTTATATTAAAAAAAAAAATCACTAAAAATCCATAAAAAAAACAGCGTATTTGATTTATAAAATTTCTCGGAAAAGTTACAAACGAGTCATTTTGACCACCTCGGTAGATCTAGTGTTAATTCTGAAGACGCTCCAATGAAAGGATCAATTTTGACGGCACAAAAAGTATTTTACTCGTTGCATATTTTTATCTAATTGTAAGATCATTATTTTCAATGTTCTCAAGTTTTTACATAAATGAATAATATAGAGGATAATTAGGTGGCCTGTTTTAGATGGGACACGCTGTGTAAGTGTTCATTTAAGGGTGGAGAGAATCGCATGGATCGATTAAAATCTTTATCGAGTCTGACTATCAGCAATCTGTAGTTTAATGGTTCTTGACCCGAGGCTAAAGACTCTTCGAGAAGTAATTTGGCACGTTTTAGGGGTTATTAGGTTACTGAACTGTATCACGCTTAAACTGAATTCTGGACAACGAAGTATGATAATACATTTTACAAAAATCTTTGTAAAATATATTACCGGATTAAACAGAATATGCATTATTTAAAACAAAAAGGCTATCCAACATTTTGTTAATATGTAATAAATACTATTCAGCAAATAAAATTACCAAATAAAACAGAATATTCATTATTTAAAACAAAAAAGCTATCCAACATTTTACTGATATGCAATGAATATTATTCAATATACAAAATTGATCTGCTAAGTTTTTAAAAGCATAAATCTGTGTTTAATTTCTATACGAATAAATAATTATTGCAATTGAATTCCATGCTTTCAATTAATTTATTGAAACGAGATTTATTGTATCTAAAGAGCCCAAAATAATACGAATGAATTTTCATTTTCTTATATCTTATATTTCCTAAAACAACAACTCAATCACATTATCGACTCGCTCTATACAGCATAATATTAATGTGACGTTACAATGACGACTTTTAAATAAAAAAAAAAAGAAAAACATCAATCAAAATAGTACTAATTAATTTTCATTTTCTTATATCTTATATTTCCTAAAACAACAACACGACGACATTAACAATTCGCTCTATACAGCATAATATTAATGTGACGTTACAATGACGACTTTTAAATAAAAAAAATAAAAAAAATCAATCAAAATAGTACGAATAAATTTTCATTTTCTTATATCTTATATTTCCTACAACAACACAACCACATTATCGACTCACTCTATACACAACGTTGATATGACCTTACAATGACGACTTTTAAATAAAAAAAAAAGAAAATCAATTAAAACAGTACGATTAAATTTTCATTTTCATTTTCTTATATCTTATATCTTATATTTCCTAAAACAACACGACCACATTATCGACTCACTTTATACAGCATAACATTAATGTGACCTTAAAATGACGACTTTTAAACAAATAAACAAATCAATCAATCAATTAAATTAACTCCCCGCAAAAATAATAAAAATAATAAATCAAAATCATACCACTTGTAACAGCGACATCAAACACCGGATCCAAGTCTCCATCGTTAAAACCTTCCTTCAACGACCGTCCACCATTCACCGAAACACCGTTTCCGTCAATTTCCCCAACTACATCAGCTCCTTCCAGCTCCACGCAATTTTTCACCACCCCCGACGTTTCCCTCGAACTTACACCATCCGCTTCGCCTTCAATATTCATCAACCTCCTCCTCCTCCCGTTCCCTTTCTCATTCCATCTTTCCCTCTCGTCGTGTTCATCCTTGAAACGCACAGTTTTTCCCTCTTTAGCGTCAAAGAGGATACAGCTGCGTACAGCCTCGATCTTCCCGTTCTTCAGGATCGGCGCTCGAGCGAACAAATTGATCACGGTTCGCTCGATATTCAACCGTTCCTCGATCTTGTCGACGCAAAACCTTTCGAAACTTGACTTTCTCCTCTCGAATATTCCATCGGTACATATTTTATCGGAATCGGAATTTTTCGTTCTTCCGCGAACCCAGCTACGTAAAACCGTCGCGGAATCGGAAAATTCGCCTGTGGGTATAGCGACCGTATTCATTCTCCTCAAGTCCAACGTGTTCAGCTTGTTTTCCAAGTTCTGCCTGGTTTCGTCGTTCCTGAAGCAAGCCGGTGGCTCGATGAGAAACTTCAGCGCTTCCAGCTGTTCGTAGTATTCACGCTCGAGCTCTCGCCGGCTGAACACGCTCCTTCCGCTTCCGTATTCCTCCCTGCCGTTAACTAACCCGGTTTCGACGTTTGCCCTCAAAGTTTTCGAGTCGATTTTTCTCGCCACGGGCCTCGCGAATGTCGCGTCTCTTGTTCGTTTCGATTCGAAGCCGTTCGATACACATCCCTTGCCCCTTCTCCTCGCCATCTCCCGTTTCTTCGATCTTCGATGCGTCTCCAGCCTTGTCCTCTGCCTGGGTTTCCTCTTGCGTTTCCAAGAAGCGCGTAACGAACGGACCATCGCTAAAAATCGCGATCCTGGACTGGTAAATGCCACCTTTCTCTTTGATTTTGTACGAAACAGGCGCTTCGTTTGTTGATTCCCTGCGACCAAAGGGTCCATCGTTTCGAACGGAGGAAACTTGGAGGAGCTTGTTTCCTCCACGCCGGTCAGGCATCGCGAACAGTCGAAAAATCTCATTTTCAATGCCTGCTCGATTCTACGGACCTGGACCGAGGGTCTGGTAAATTACGATCGTGGTTGTTGCAACCGGGTGTTCGTTTGCTCAGCGAAACACCGGGAAACGTATCTTGACGGGAGACAGATGCGGTTGGAAAACGATTTCCCGTTTACATTGCAATCGAACCGCGGGAACAGCTTTGCCTTGGAAATCGTTTTACATGCAGATTCCTTTGTCGTGTCAACAGTGTTTTCAATTTTGTCGTTCGGTTTGCCTATTTATGTGTTTCATCATTATTTTTACTCCGAGTTTGAATAGATATTGGCTGAGGAACTATCGGCAATCGTTTTGCTTCAGTGCGATTATTAAGTTTCCGACTGTGTTGGTGAAAGTTGGCTACTGTTTCTTTATTGTTTTTATTTTTTTTTTTTTTTGTTTAGACGATTATCGTTGCGGAACTATCAACAATTATTTCGCGTCAAAGCGATGGTTAAATTTTCGATTTTATCGTTTGGTTTGAATAGTTATTGCTGCGGAACTATCAACAATTATTTCGCGTCAAAGCGATGGTTAAATTTTCGATTTTATCGTCTGGTTTGAATAGTTATTGTTGAGGAACTATCATCGATTGTTTCACATCAGAGTAGTTCTTAAGTTTCAGCTTTATCGTATGATTTGGATACCATTTCTTTATTATTTTTAGTTTTTGTTTAAATGATTACTGTTAAGGATCTATTAACCGCTCTTTCAAGTGGGAGCGATCATAAAGTTTTCAATTTTATCGTTCGATTTGGCTACTATTTCTTTGTTATTTTTATTTTTTGTTCAAATGGTTATTGTCGAGGATCTATTAACCACTCTTTCAAATAGGAGCGATCATGAAATTTTCAACTTTATCGTTCGATTCGGTTATTTATATGTTTCTTTACTATAATTCTTTTTCGTTTAATTAGTTATTGTTGAGAAACTATCGGCAATTGTTCCAAATGAGAGCAATCAAGAAATTTTCTATTGTTGAGAAACTATCAACAACGGTTTCAAATTAGAGCAATTATTAAGTTCCCAACTTTTTCGCCCGAATTGGCCACTATTTCTTCATTATTTCTATTTTTCGTTTAAATGGTTATACTTGAGAAACAATCGACAACACTTTCAGAGCAGAGTAATTATTAAGTTCTCAACTTTATCGTCTGATTTGGCTACCATTTCCTTATTATTTTTATTTACTATTCAAATAGTTATTGTCGAGGATCTATCAACAACTCTTTCAAATGGAAGCGATTCAAATGGAATGCTCTTCTTTTTCGTTTAAATAGTTATTGTTGGAAAACTATCAACTAACGGTTTCAAATCAGACCAATTATTAAATTCCCTGTTTTCTCGCCCGAATTGGCCACTATTTCTTTATTATATCTATTTTTCGTTTAAATGGTTATTATTGAGAAACAATCGACAACAGTTTCACAGCAGAGCAATTATTAAGTTCTCAGCTTTTTCGCTTTATTTAGTCACTATTTCTTTATTATTTCTATTTCTCGTTTAAATGATTACCTATTGTTGAGAAACTATCGGAACCATTTCGCGTCAGAGCGATCATTAAGGTTAGAATCGCGACGCATTGTGATCGAAGAAGTATATCCGTTTTGAATCACCAATGAATCGAACAGTTCCGACCTGAATTACGTAATTGGACTGCGTAATGCGTTTAGCGGTACAGCAGCGCAAAGCACGAAAGTTACGCGAATAGTTCGCGATACGAGACTTCCGTTCGTTCAATTTCTCGCTTTACTTTCCACGTTAATTATTGGAACTATCCGCTGCAGCTTGCGAAACATTGTTTCAGCTTCCCTTTTGCGTATCCGCTGCAGTATTGGCACGGTTTCGATCGATCAGACATGTAACGTTGAAAATTCTCGTTGCGAATACGTCGAATGTTTTTTCTTTTTTTTTTTTTTCAGTCTTCCATTTATACGAAATCGAGAATTTCTAGTGTTAGAATCGGAACCGATGAATCTGCCGGTTTAATTCTTGCGGAACTCGTGTTTTTGCAAAATAATATTTGTTTAAGTTCCTCTGTGGATGAAATTTGCTGTTTCTGGCAATAAACTCGACGTTAACGAGTGGAACGAAAATTCTTTACAAAATATCACGTTTGCAGATCCTGTTTTATACACAATTAAGTTCAATTCGGTGGATCAAATAATTGAACCTTGGAAATCGTCCGTTTTCATTTAAACTTTATAGAGATCCGATACAGATAATTAAAAACCACTGTCACAGTTTTCAAAATCCTATAAACAAGCTTGAAAATAGTTCATTTCTATTACGACCTCATAGAGTTCCAAACTAAGCATTAAAAATCACAGTTACAATTTCTAAAACTCAATTGACAAGCTTGTAAATCGTTGATTTTTATTTCACATTCATAAAGTGCTAATAAAACGAATAAAAACCACAGTAACAATTTTTGAAACCTCATAAACAATGTTAAAAATCGTTCAATTTCTGTTCTACCATTATAGAATTCCAATAAGACGAATAAAAACCTCAGTAACAATTTTTAAAACCTCATAAACGATGTTAAAAATTGTCCAATATCTGTCTTGCGCTCATAGAATCCTAATAAGATGATTAAAAAACACAGTTACAGTTTTTAGAACTCCATAAATAACCTTATGAATCGTTCATTTGCATTCCACCCTGATACAGCCCGAACAAGACGATTAAACAACACACTCACAAATTTTATAACTCTATAAAAAACCTTAAAAACCGTTCAATTTCTGTTCTATCCTCAAACAATCCCAATAAGATGATTAAAGAACACAGTCACCATTTTTAAAACCCCATAAACAATCTTAAAAACTGTTCAATTTCTGTTCCACGCTCATAGAATCGCAATAAGATGATTAAAAATCACAATTAAGGTTTTTATAACTCCATAAACAACCTTACGAATCGTTCATTTGCATTCCACCCTCGCACAGTCCCAACAAGTCGAATAAAAACCGCAGTCACAATTTTTAAAACTCCATAAACATCCTCAAAAACCTTTCAACTTCTGTTCAACCCTCAAATGAACCCAATAAGATGATTAAAAATCACAATTACAGTTTTTAGAACTACATAAACAACCTTACGAATCGTTCATTTGCATTCCAACCTCGCACAGTCCCAACAAATCGAATAAAAACCGCAGTCACAATTTTTAAAACTCCATAAAAAACCTTAAAAATCGTCCAATTTCTGTTCTATCCTCAAACAATCCCAATAAGATGACTAAAAATCACAATTACAGTTTTCAAAACTCCATAAACAACCTTACGAATCGTTCATTTGCATTCCAACCTCGCACAGTCCCAACAAGTCGAATAAAAACCGCAGTCACAACTTTTAAAACTCCATAAACAACCTCAAAAACCTTTCAACTTCTGTTCCACCCTCAAACGAACCCAATAAGATGATTAAAAAAAACCACAGTCACAGTTTCTAAAACACCACAGACAGTCACAAACACGCGTCCCTGCAACCACAGACACCTCTTTACCAATCCACTAGCAAACAACGTACCCAAGACTGAACCAAACGACGAGTTCCAGCCTCCAACTTTCCCGCCTTAATCGTACCCGATCCTGTATCAATCGAACTTTCGTTTCAAGCCCGATAGGAACGATCGAAAAACGAAACCTAATCGAGACAGTTTCGGCCAGCACGCCGGACAAAGCGTGTTCGAGGACTGACGGAAAGGTGTATCGGACGGTGGTTCGAAAAGGAGGAAGAGGGTCACCTTCTAGGGCGTCTTCCGAGCGAAGGAGGGTGCGGCATCGTCTTGGAAACACGAACGTAAAACGTATCGCTGTGGAAGCAGGTGCACCTTGTCTCCTCGATCGTTCGTGTGACCGGTGGACAGGTGTGTTGGTCGCTTTGGACAGTGTTCGAGAGCGTTCACGAACGCAGGGCATAAGTGAACCGTGGGTACACGTTGCTCGTCTGCCCATCGTCGCGTGACGATACGCCGATTCGCAGGAAATAGAGACCCGCGGCGTTGATCGGAGCGAGAAACCGAGACCCTTCTGTCGCGTTTTGTTCGCGACGCCTTGTCGACGCGTTAATTTAAAGCCCATTGTCTCGAATTCGAACGATCGGCCCATTTGCGGCCCTCGAGCGCGCTCGAGCCGCCATTTTATGAACGCGATGGTCGCGTCGACGCGTTATATTGTCCGCCAGAGATCGTGACGATAAGTCGGGGGCTACGGTGCGAGCAATCAATCAACGAAATTGCGATTAATTGCCGGTGATGCTTGCCTGTAGGTCGGGGAAACAAGGCCGGGCGAAAGGTGGTGTTTGGCAATTGGAAATTGAGCGATGGAATTATTTGTTTGCTCGATCCGTGGTTACTGGGTGAATTTTATTTTTTTTTTATTTTTTTTTTTTTTTATTTTTTTATTTTTTTCTTTCTTTCTTTCTTTTTTTTTATTTATTTATTTATTGTTTGTTTGTGGTGTCGAGTAGTTGGTAGTTGGGTAAATTGGTTTTTACCCTTTGCGCTCCAAGTAACAGTCTGGCTGGCATGACAAGTAAAGACTATCTACTCCAATTATCAGCTCTACTGACAACATTTTATTTTCTAATTATTACTAACTGTGGCGACCCATTATTATTACTTTCTATTGTGACACATGTACGAGAAAACCCGGTCTATATGTAGGCGACTGTTTTTTGAACTATCATACAAAAAATGTTTATAAGAAATAAATTATTATATTCCTAAATTAACTTAACCTAATATATGAATAAATTTTATATTATTAATCAATGTTTAAGACACTTCTACAAAAATTTCATCAAAATGATTTTTTGCTGTTTGTGTTAAAGAAAAAATGTCAACCAAATTGTATATTTTGAATCTGGATTTATTTTAAGATACATTGAAGTTATTTCAGTTTTTCAGTTAATTCTCGTTAATGAAAAATCATTTTTCTAAAAACTGCAGCATTTTGTTCAAAGTATTGTGATTACAAAATATTGCCTAAAAGTCCGTGGAGTAGACTATCGACAGGTGCAAGAAATGAGAGCGCAAAGGGTTAATTCTTGGGATTAAAAATAGGAAATAATGAGAATAACGGAATAAAATATTTCTACAAGATCAATTTTTGTGTAGAAACAGAATGAGATCACTGACGGAGGCTTCAACGTTTAGAATTATTTAACACGTTAAACGTCACGCCGATTTTGGTCGACTTTCCGTTAGGCCGTGTGGTGCGATACTAATTGAAAAATATTTGGTCGCAAAATTGTTAAGAATTTAAGTAGAAAATTGTTGAGGCCTGCGAAAGAAAGTCGTATCTTTGTTTAATGTGATTTAATAGAATCCATTAATGAATTATAAGGTATTATTTTTTAAAATTGATACTATCAGTTCTGAGGAACCAACGACGCCTAAACGGAAATTTCAGCGTCGGTCCGCAGGGACCGGCGTGGCGCGTAACCCTCTATAGCCCGAATTTTGTCTCCTTGTCAGAGAAAAAATTAAGATTGATTACAGTTTTTCACTTTAACTTGAACATTTTTTAACCAGCAATTGTTACATATGTATCGTGGTATCACTATAGTAATACAGTAATCGAATTTGATTTTACAGTGATAACTAAATAAAATAAAATCTTTTAAATATAATTATACAATAGATACATTAATTTGTAACTTTTAAGTCACACCGTGCCATAGAGGGTTAACGTGTTAAGGTGTGTAAGTTATTGTTTCTATATGTATTGTTGACTAATAAATATTTTTGAACAAAGGTAGTGAATTAAAGTGTAACGTAGTCGTTTTGAGGGCGTCTTTGAATTATGTTCTTCTGAAGAGAAATTTTAATTAGATCGCGAATGATGAGAATAATTGAGAAAGAATAAATTTTAAATTTAGATAAATGTGTAAATTAATTTTAAATAGCTGTGTTAGGCGGTTTATTGTGTATGATAATTATCAGTTCAGTGAAATTATTAATTAGCGGAAATAAAAGTGGTGTATTATAATTCTTTGTGAATTTACACTAGTTTAAATAGGAACTCGTTGTTTTCTCATATGAATTTGTATATCTTATTGAGATCGATCGATTTAATTGATAAAATACAACGTATTCTACCTATTGTTCAAAGTTTAAATATTTATCAACAGTTTTATGAGTAAGCCGAGGAGTACGTAATTGATTTTTTTCTCTCTATGTTTATCACGTACGTATGTACCCGGTAATTTGTAGCCCGTGATCGTCAGATAAAGCATTGCGTGTCAAATGCACAATTAACCAACAGGTGTATTCTACCCTCTAAATGTGCGCAGATTACTTCAAATCTATGCAAATTACGAAAAATCACGTTTCTATTAACTGTATCAACAATGTTTAAACAACGACAACGTATGCATGGACCTGCGTGTGATAATTATCTGAGAAATTGAAAAATGAATGATCGAAGCTATTTTTAAAATATAAAATAAATTTAAACGAAACGAATGGTTGCAACTACTTTTAAAATATAAAATTAATTTAAACGAAATGAATGTTTGAAATTATTCTAAAAATATAAAATTAGTTTAAATGAAATGAATGGTTGAAACTATTTTTAAAATATAAAATTAATTTAAACGAAATGAATGGCTGAAACTATTTTTAAAATATAAAATTAATTTAAACGAAATGAATGTTTGAAATTATTCTAAAAATATATAATTAGTTTAAATGAAATGAATGGTTGAAACTATTTTTAAAATATAAAATAAATTTAAACGAAACGAATGGTTGAAACTACTTTTAAAATATAAAATTAATTTAAACGAAATCAATGTCTGAAGCTATTCTAAAACCGATGATTGAAATTATTTTAAAAATAAACAATTAATTTAAATGAAAACAATAATTGGAACTATCTTTAAAATAAACAATTAATTTAAATGAAACCGATAATTGAAACTATTTTTAAAATATAAAATTAATTTAAATGAAGACAACGACCGAAACTATTCTAAAAATATACAATTAATTTAAATAAAATCAATGGCCGAAGCTATTTCTAAAATATAAAATTAATTTAAATAAAAGTAACAGTTAAAACTGTTTTTAAAATATAAAATTAATCTAAATATTAATCACGATATAAACTGACTCCTATTAATATTTATACCCTATCCCATTTAAGAAATTTGTGCCGCATATATTTATTTAAAATAATGTTAATGAAACGATGGTTTTTCATTGAATAGCCCTTCTTTGGATTATGGAGGCCACAGTGTTTCTACGCAACTTCAAACTATGATTTAATATCAAGTGTAAACGAATTCGTTTTACAACATTAATAATCCCAGGCGATAATAAAGGATTATACAAATTTCTAAATAATTATATCAACGTACATTAAAGCGTGTTCAGTTTAAAGTTGCGAAGGGCTGTTCCAACTCCTATTAATTAAACCTCTTTTCCGACACATAGAACAAAAACTGACCATGGTTGGTAATACCAAAGAGCTCGATGCAACTTTAACACTAGATTTACGAAACCCGTCAATTTGACGGATTTCTGATTTCATGCTAAAGTGCAGTAATTATGTGTGTGAAAAATGTACGCTCAAAATAGAATTTAAATGCAAGAAACGTACTAACTAAATCTGTGCGAATAAAAACTTATTAATTTCAAATAAAATGAACTAATGTTATTACAAAAAAAGCACAGTTTAATATACCCGTAAAACGATCCAATTAATCCCCGTAAATCCAGTGTTAAACCATCGACAAAAAACAAAAAAAAAAAATTTTTTTGGCTTGTAACGATCATCGTTTATAAAATTATTGAAGGTATGCAACAAAATGAAAAGGTACTCACTTGTTTCGTTCTTCTTTGGATCTGTCGTTATAAACCTTGTGTTCGATGTGGTCGTAGTTTTCGTTGTCGTTGTCTCTGTAACGCGAAAAATGAAAAATTCTAATGTAAAAAATTGAAAAGCGAGATAATTAATATGAGTAAATTAATAAATTTCAATCTCCAAAAATAATTAAAATTCGATCTTCGGGAAAAAATACTTTAAAGAGGGAACTGATATTTTATTATTTTAACATAAATATTTCTTATGCAGATACTTGGTATAATTTTTTATTTTTTATTTTATTTTAATTTAGAAACAATACTACTTTTTATCGGTATAATAAAAAAGATGCTATTACTCCTTTTGATGTAACAAAAAAGAAAGGGAAGACTTACTGCTGAGAATTTCGGTTGTAGTATTTTCTTGCAGACTACTTCTGTAAATTCGTCTTTTCGGAGAGCCAATATTTTCCCTGTAAAAAATAGAAGAAATAGAATTTTAATATCATTCGTATTATTTTACAGAAATTGTAAAATATAA
>SMSQ01009061.1:0-11493 GCA_019453375.1 Ctenoplectra terminalis | reverse complement strand
TTTTTTTTTTTTTTTTCTGAGAGCACATTTAATCCTTTGCACTTCTAAACTTCTTTTTTTTAATTTCAGAGGACTATTGTGGAAACTTAGTGTTGTTTTGCAAAGAAATTATTATTATTATTATTATTGTTATTGTTATCAGTATTATTATTATTATTATTATTGTTATTAGTATTACTATTATTATTATTGTTTTTATTAGTATTATTATTGTTATTATGTTATTAGTATTATTATTATTATTATTATTATTATTATGTAATTATTACATAGAATTATTATTACAGCTAAATTAAGTGTAGAAGATTTATGGCTTTTGAAGATTGTAACATGTTTTTTTACAAGATATTTACGCAAAATATCGATAAAATTTTTACTCATTTTTTTTCTTAATTTTCTTTAAAGAACGATTCTATAAAAACTGTCGAACATTTTCATAATTGTGATCGAAGATTATGCGAACTTTTTATAACTTTAATTGAAGAAGTTATCTTCAGCATTAGCAAACGAACTGACTTACCGACTTCAATAAACGCACGATGAGAGTTAAGCGCGCTGTGTTCGAGGAACGCAGCCAATCATTGAACTACGGTCGAAAATCCCTAACATTTACCGATCCGGTTCTACTTTACGTTTAATCGTTATTTCACGGCACGGAAAATATGTGCTTCGTGTTTTAAAACACTAATATTATTTCAAATTTATTAAAATATCCTGAAGTACTGGAGAAAATTAGGGCGATGATTAAAAATTTTCACAACTTTACGATAACAATTATTTATATATCATTCTTCTTAATATTTTACTTGACAAATATTTAATTTTCCACGGACATAATTAAAAAAATAGTTTAATATTTATTAATTATAAAATGGTATTTAAATAAATGATAGAAAAAATTAGTATAACAGAACTATTATAATTTTCTCGATTATTGTATGTATTATAAGTTTCATAAATAATTATTAAAAATATTTTCCTAATTATGTTTATCAGTTAATAATCATATTAATTAATTAATATAAACTAAAAAAGTATCTCTCGTCTCTCTAAAAAAAATACTATTTTTCAAGAGATATAAAATACAATTTCTAATTTTATAATAAAGCTAGTATTAGTTATATCTGATTAAACTTGTATTAAATAACAATGCGACATTTCTTCTATTAAAAATATTGGTTTCTCGAAGTTGCTTTAATGATGTAACGAGAAAACATTGATTTTTAAGTTACGTTAGCTCTCTTCCGGACGATCGATTTAAACTCAATTTTTATTCAGTCAATAAGAAGAGAATTAGAAGGATTTGAAAATAGAATAAAATAGTTGATAAGTAAATATGATCGACTCGCAGAATCCAACATTCTGGAATTCATTACTTTTGAGGATCGAGCTTCTCGTCTACAGAATCCCTTGAGACGTACGAGCTATCAGCACAAACCAACTTCGGTCTGCATACATTATATTGTGCTTCGTGCACTCGAACGAATTAATTTGTTGGCGGTAGTAGACATCGTTATAATTAATTAAAATTGTTATGTAAATCGCAGATGAACCTGCGTTGTTCATTAAACGACGCGACAAAAATTGATGCTGTTCTTTATGGCAACTGAATTGGAATACAGAAGTGAAGTTTGAAAAATAAAATATTTAAAATTAAATTGAATAATTTTGGGATTGAAAATTACACTGAAAAATTTTGGGGTTGAAAATTAAATTGAAAAATTGTGGGATTGAAAATTAAACTGAAAATTAAATTAAAAATTAAATTGAAAAATTTTGGGATTGAAAATTAAACTGAAAATTAAATTGAAAATTAAATTGAAAAATTTTAAGATTCAAAGTTACACTGAAAAATTTTAGTATTGAAAATTACATTGAAAAATTTTGGGATTGAAAATTAAACTGAAACATTTTAGGATTGAAAATTAAATTGAAAATTACACTGAAAAATTTAAGGATTGAAAATTACATTGAAAAATTTTGAGATTGAAAATTAAATTGAAAAATTTTGGGATCGAAAATTAAATTTAAATTATTCAGGCGGAATTAATTAAACGACCTCATGAAATCCAATATTGCTTTACAGAATCAACTAGAAAAATAATAAAGGAAACAGTGGCGAGATATATTTAACAAAATTTGAGACGACTAAAACCTACGGAGACTTTATTTAACACTGATCATTAGATCCTACCCTGGCGTTTTTACATCAGCTAAAACACGAAGGTTCTAAACAAAATGCCTAACCATTTTCGCCTCGCAGTTGCACGAAAACAATTTTCTTCTTGTATTTTCGTGAAAGAACGTCGTGAAATATAATACAAATTTGTTTTAAAAATGTAGAACTTCGATAGAAAATTATTTTACCTGACAAATATCACAAAAAACACTATAATTTGAACATTTCTCATATTTTTTCATATCACCTGCATTTTGTGCAATTTTCTACCTTTAAATTTACTATAAATACATAAAAAACAGTCTAGTGATCATTATTTATCAAATAACTAATATTTTTCTTTTTGCTATCCTCCAATTTATTAAAATTATTATATTTTACACGAAAAAACACTATTCACCATTTTTATTCCACAAGAAACCTCAATTTTCATAAAAATATTACAATCCCTTCCTGCTTTAACCCATTCGCTGCCAAGCCTAAATTATACGAAGTCATTCCCATTGCCATTTATATTTCTTGTAAAAGATCACTCTCTTTAAATAAGAAATAAAGTATAATTTTTATAAAAAATTTTATTTGTAGTATTTTTTCAAGTTTCTTACATTTCTATATTTATGTTTGTGGCCACAAAAAATTTGCTAATTCAAAAAGCCTGCATGTTGTAACATATTTAAAGTAGGACGAGTATACTCGTCCTTGGCAGCGAATGGGTTAAACAACCATTTTGAAAATATTAGATTTAAATAAAGTGAAACTACCATAAAAATTTCTTTGAACTTATCTTGGAAGCGTTCGAAAAATATTCGGTAATTAAAACTTAACTCTTTAACTGCGGGTGTGGTTTATAAACTACATTAATTTTATATTACCGAAGCGATGTTCTATTTTAAAAGACTTTTTTCTATTGCATTTATTTTATTTTTGTTTTGGTGGTGTATAAGCCGCAGCCGCTATTTCATATTAGCAAAAATATGATTTCATATTAACATGATTGTAATTTTAGTATTTGGTTTATAAACCACACCCGCAGTTGAAGGGTTAAGTTTTAATTATCGAGTATCTTTCGAACGCTTCGAAGATGAATTTTAAAGAAATTTTTATGGGAGTTGGACATTATTTAAATTTAATACTTTCAAAATGGCTGTTCAACGCATTGAGGACCCATCACGAGATATCTCGCGTAATTCGTTTCTTTCAGTTAACAAAAGTGAAAAGTAATTGTAAAGAATCAATTTTTTTGAAAACTTTATTCATTTCTTTTTTTTATATAATTGTACAGTGTTAATTAATACACCTATTTAACGTATCTACTTGCATAATTTTGTATTCGCAATCTATATTTGTAATATTTATATAACTTCATATTTTTTTTCAAAATCGTACCTCTAGCGCTCTACTTTTTTTTTTCTTCTACGATTTCGATGCCAGCGGTCAAACTTTCTTTAAAAAACGAAAAGAATACGCGAGCTGTAAATTGTTTCTGAGATATGAATTTTTATTCTCTAGAGCGTTGCTGTTTAAATTATCTACCCAACGTGCCATAACAGCTATTGTTTACCGAGGTCTTATCCGTTTTCTGCCGTTATAATGCAAATTTCAGCTGCTCTGCTTATTTCGCAAAATCGGACTGCATATTTAATATATGCCGGGCAAAAAAAATGAGAATTACGTGCTCGTAAAAAGTTGAACATTTTTATGCATCCTATCTAGAATATAAATCGCGTAAAAATATGTTTATATTTGTGCTGCGTGTTTGAATTCCTGTTTGTTAATAGTTTTTGCACGCCATTTATTAGCGTATCAATTCATTTGAAATTATATCCGCACGAAGTTCGTGTTCGAAACGAAATTAAAACATTTCTTTTTGTATACATTAATTTAAGTTCTATCGTATTTATCTCGATTGTAATTTTGGGGTTTTAGCGATGATTATTGTAAAGATAAAGCGAATCAAAATAAGTTATTTTGTTAATTTTATTATCAATGTTCAAACTAAATAAGCATTAAAACCTTGCCTTAAGATTTTTTTCAATAGCGACGAGTATTGCAAAGATAAATCGAATCAAAAAATTTGTTGAAACTTGAAAATCATTCTTTTGACCGAATTCTTATTTTATTATCAATGTTCAAACTAAGTAGATATTAAAATCTTGCCTTAGGATTTTTTTCAATAGCGACGAGTATTGCAAAGATAAATCGAATAAAAATAAGAATTCGGTCAAAAGAAAGATTTTTAAGTTTCAACAAATTTTTTATTATCAATGTTCAAACTAAATAGGTATTAACCCCTTGCCTTAAGATTTTTTTCAATAGCGACGAGTATTGCAAAAATAAATCGAATCAAAATAAGAATTCGGTCAAAAGAAAGATTTTTAAGTTTTAACAATTTTTTTATTATCAATGTTCAAACTAAATGGCTATTAACCCCTTGCTTTACAATTTTTTTCAATATTCATGCACGTTAGTAATAGCTATTCACTGCTTTGACACTCTGTCAAACGCAAGGTATTGAAATATTACAGGTATTTTATATTTTCTATTTTTCAATCTTGTAAATTGAAATTACAGTTAAAGTTAAAATTGAACTTTATCATAAATATAGTGTGCTTTATTATATTTTAACCATACTCGGCACGACGAGTGTGACTCATGATTATAGGGCAAAGGATTAATTACGAATTTATAATGAAAAGTTAACTTTTTTAATTATGACTATTATTTTTTCACTATTAAAAGAAAATGATCCGATTCGTATATCGTATTTATAATTAATAGTTATTAGATCTGTTATAATTAATAGGCATCAGTTGCCTAACAATATTAGAATAATTATAAGCTATTAAAGAGTGTCTGATGTAGCACAGAAGTTAAGAAACTTAATACAGTAAAGATTACCGTATTCGATCTAAAAGTGAGACACAATTTTTCCCAGAAAAATCAAACACCTAAAAAATTGATTCAGGTTGCTGGTAGAAAACTATGTCAAAAAAATGTCAAATCATTATGTATTTCCAAATTTCTCTACGATTATACATAGCAATTGATTTGTTACTATCGTGATAATAATGAAACTCTGTGGGTGATGAGCGATTCCAAAACCAAAAACATCCCTTTGCTCCCATGGCCAGGCAATTCTGCCGACTCGAATGCCATAGAAAATGTCTGGAGCCTACTCGAAAGACTAGTTTACGACTCTCCAAGCACAACGTTATCCGAGTTGAAAACAAAAATTACAGATATTTGGGAAAATAACGAAGATACAAAGCATATGATCGAGCAATGTATACGGAGCACGCCGGAAAGGATACAAGCTGTCATCGAAGCAAAGAGTGGAAATACAAAATATTAACGTGTGTTAACCCTTTGCGCTTGAACGTCTCCTCTCAGGGAACATCAGAGTTTATTAACGATATTAATGATTACAGAGGATGAACTTACGTCGGCATAACTTTTTTAAAAAATCCATGTTTCCTTGAAGTTCTCTATTTCAAATGGCAAGAGACAGCAAATCAAAAAGTATGGTATATACCGAAATATGCAACGATTTCTGTTTCCACGCTTTCCTATAAAAATGTCGCGAGATGGTTCCGAGTGCAAAGAGTTAATAATGTTATGTACAGTAGTAGTGTATTATGTTAGTAGTTAATAAATTATATCGTTACAATTTGAACAGGCCTTTTAATTTTACGAAAAACGCGAAGAATGCTGAAAATTTGTAACGATCCTAATTCGATGGCCAGGGACTGTAGCAGCAGTTTCAATGTTAACACTAGATTTACGGAAACCCGTCAATTTGACGGATTTCAAATTTTGTGCTTAAGATTAACCTTTTGACTGCGGAGCGCTCTAGATTTAATCGCTCTACGTTGACGGAATGCTTTTTCGCGAACCGCGTATTCTATCGGTGTCCGATTGATTATTCAACAGGCAAACTAAATTTCTATTGTAACTTTTCAGTTATGCTGTGTTAAATAATATAAGAGAACTATTCTTGAGCATATATTATTTATTTAACATACGCTCAAGAATATTACACGACGATCTGAATACTTTGATCGTCAAACGCATATATGCGTCCATAGTCTGCAGTGATAGCTTCCATCGGACGCGTATATGCGTCCATAGCAGTCAAAGGGTTAACAAGTACACGCGCGGAAAATGTACATTCAAAATGAAATTTATATACAAAAATGTGCTAAATATTCCTCCAGTGACAACAATTTGTTAATTTAAAATAAAATTCACTAATATTGTTAAAACAAAACTGTGTTTTAACGTACCCATCGAAACCGTAAATCTAGTGTTAAAAACAGGCAGAAACTTTCCGAACAGCCTGATATTTGAATACTAAACAGAAATCCGATATGTATGCTCAACATTTTAACCGGTAGCGTGCGTATTAGTCGGCAAAAAATTAGAACGTTTTCATAGCGAGGCATTAAACCCTAACCTCGCGCTCTTACGTCGGCCAAAACACGGTTCTAAACAAAATGGCTACCCATTTCCGCGTCGCTGTTGCACGAAAACAATTTTCTTCGCTCACAACAGCGTTGCGTACTCGTATTTTCGTGAAAGAACATCGTGAAAACAGGAAAATCAGGCACGCGCTGTTGCCTTTAATCAAGAATCCTCAAAGCTCTCCTTTAATATTCACATTTTTCCAGAATCACGCGCAGTTAGCCGTCGACCTAATTGTGCACCATCGGTGCACCGTAATTCCGAGCTCGTGTTCAAATTCTAGACGCGCAAGAAACGCTGGAAAATCAGAAAGTCTTTTATAAACGGGAACACTTTCACGGAAATGAGCTACCTATAATTTCGAACGATTCAACAGGAATCTTGTAGCGATGATAGCGATGATAGCGATGATAGCGATTGATAATTAATCGTTGAGGAGTATCAAGTGTTTTTATACGCATATTCTTTCGTACGGCTTGGCGAGAGAGATGTACGAATTTTTTTTTTAATCGTAAACAACGTCTGACTGTGAGACCAGCCAAGCTTGGTAACGCGATAATGTAGTATAACGCGTTTAAAGTATTATGTTTTTGCGAGCTAGAAATTGAACGGGGTAATAGTGTTCAGTTTTTCTCTTATTAACATGAATTTTTGTGAGCGTGAAACGAACAAGCTTTCATAAATTAATATTTGAAAAATTATTGGAATGCAGTTTAACCCCTTGGCGTACCATTTAGTCGAGCAAAATCCGAGACAAAAGGATAGGGGCCGATGCACGTCGAACGCTATTGCTATGATTGTTTAAGCTTTAGCGCTCATTTTCATTAGCCATTATCTGGAAATTTGACACAACGAGTCTCACTCGTGATATTAATGTTTAGCCCGAAACTGTAACTACGAGTTTCGCTCATAATATTCACGTTTGATTCGAAATTATGATCACGAGTCAGACTCGTCAAAGTACGGCAAGCGGTTAAGTTGGAAAAATAAAAATATACAAATGAAATATTTATCGTGAATTTATAGTCTATTTGACTAGTGGAGTTGGTGCAAATAAACAGAGAATCTACATTATATTTTTCTTAGTGCATTATTTATATTCACATTGTGGTGAATAAATTAATCTACGGAAATTTAGCTTTCTATTTTATAATAATAATAATTATATTATGTATTATATTATTATATTATTATATATTATTATATTATTATATATTATTATATTATTATATATTATTAAATTATTATATTATTATATTTTATATATTATTATATTATTTATTATAATTCTATTTTATAATAATCAAGATTGTTGAATTTTTGTTGCATAAGTTTGTTACGAATACTGACTCGACTCATTAATTTTAATGTATTTTAACCAGTTAACTGTGGCGATCTCTTTGTAAAGCGCGCACCAATGTGTGTCGAGATAATCAAGCGATGACGGGTATAGTTAGCTCTCAGGAAGTTACGAATCCAACTCAAATTATTTATAATTTTTATTTGTCTGTTTTATTTCGTCTTGACCTCTAAACATTTTAAAAATATTAAAATTTACCAATATAATTTAGTTTTCGCCAAAATTACAATTTAAATATCAAATTGTAACAAAGTTTCACGCCTGACGGATATAGCCGCCATGACACAAAATTCCGCCACATCTCCATCACGGATATAATCGTCTAAACACACTTAACTGGTTAAGACACTTCGAATAGAAAGAGATCGTGAAAAGTAACCATACATCGATGATTAAAAATAAACGTACGTCTTAACACATCTTGCGCGGGCACTTTGCCGCCAAAGTCTTACCGAATTCATAGGAATTCATTCTTGCAACGCACCTTTTGTATTTCTGCAACGCGTGTCTATCTCATCTTATCGTAAAAACATCACAAAAACCCATCGATAACAATAATCCATCAATAATCCGTGAAAAACGACTTTAGTCGTTTCCCGCTCAAGATGCAAAATCCGCGCAAAGCGACTTTAGTCGCATCCCGCGCAAGATGTGTTAATATTTCGTAATAAAAATTACTATCGAGGAACGACATCACTTATGAGATAACATAATAGTATCGCGCCACACAGCCTAACGGAAAATCGACCAAAATCAGCGCCACGTTTATTAAATAACAATGTTGAAACAACATCTGAAAATGAAGAAGAAACAACGGTACCCGACACGAAGAACGATCGAAGAATACGAACGATCGAAGAATACGAACGATCGAAGAATACGAACGATCGAAGAATACGAACGATCGAAGAATACGAACGGTCCAGAATTCTACTAATAACACGTCCACAGTCCACTCGTGTACCGGTGCTAAAAGTTAAGACCAGGAAGAAATTAAAATGAAACGAACGTCACGCGAGGTCTCACTAAGGATAATTCAGCAAAGTGTGCGAACTACCCGCGGCGATATCGCACAGCCCATTCCCCGTGATCACTTATTTCGTCCGTGCCGCAAAGTTAGCCATCACGACGTCGACGCCTCCAACATCCTCTCGGCGAATTTTGCCTCGCTTTCCTCACGCGGTCACGCTCTCTACCATCGAACCATTCACGCTTTACCCTGCCAGCAGTATTTTCTTTCAACGGTGTATTCCACTTTCTTCGCGAGCAGCTTTTTTTCGAAGTTTCGAACGTGACTTGTCAACCGGGAGCACGATGACTGGTCCGATGCGCGAAACGAGGCTCACGAATGAAAAATGTTTCTCGAGAATGGCTCGAATGAGATATCAACTGGCTAAAGTATCATCAAATTGTACATTATTTTGTTTTGGTATAAAGTTTTTTTTTACGAGAAATACATCAATTTTCCTAGAAAAAGTACAGCTTCTGAAATACACATAACTTTGTATTATACAGATAACTTAAATTGTAATCTTAGCGAAAACTAAAATATATTCGTAAATTTCAATACGTTTAGAATCTTTGGAGGTCAAAATAAAATAAAACAAACGAAAAAGTATAAATAATGTGAGATGAATTCATGCATCCCCGTATGGGGTTGGATTCTCGCGACACACATAGGTGCGCGCTCTGAAAAGAGGTCGGCACAGTTAACTGGTTAACACTAAAACTACCGACGGATAAATTATACCTATTTGTATCAAAGATATTACAATAATAGGTACTTGGAAATATATATAATGCACCTGAAACAAATCTTTAACCATGTATTTTACGAAAAATCACAAAAAAATAATCAAAAGTGCGCCGTTAATAATTTATAAAATTTGAGATAGAAATTACGAACCGGTCATTTGACCGCTTTGGTAGCTTTAGTATTAAGTATTAATACCATATTTATGGTGCATCTAATACCAATCGCGTTCTTTGGTATTAACCCTTTGCGCTCGAAAGACACATTTTTGCGATACTTATCCCGAGGAACAGAGAATGGATTTTGACGAGTGCTTCCTAAAATATCGCACGGAGCAAAATTACCAAGCTTAAGATTCAGTATTAACCCTTTGCACTCGAAAGACACATTTTTGCGATACTTATCCCGAGGAACAGAGAATGGATTTTGACGAGTGCTTCCTAAAATATCGCACGAAGCAAAATTACCAAGCTTAAGATTCAACATTAGGTCTTGTACAATGTAAAGATACACGAAAAGTTGAGATAAAATAATTATATTACACGCGATTCGAGTCGCTGCATTAATCCAAGCGAGAGTGAGAGTAACCTCTCGACTGTAAAGGGTTAAAGTTGAGAAACTTACAGAAAATGGAGTTGGTCAGTTTTACGAATGAATGGCTAACATTTTTCTATCAAAGCTGTTTCAGATAACCTAAGAAATTATAAATCTGCTAGACGCGCGGAACAAATAGTTGAGATATTTTTTTTTCCACCGTTGAATTGAATGGCCAACAAAATAAAGCGAGTTTTAAATGCAAATCTCCATTGCTTCCGTTCCTTTCTTCTTCAACTTGGGTAAAATAGCGCCAAGATTAAAACTTAAGCGCAATTTTGCGGAACTAAAGTACCAGACGTAACGAAACGAAACGAAACGAAACAAAACGAAATGAAAATGAAGAAGAAACGTGGATTAAAGTTTACAGACGCTTGGCGATCCAACGTTTTTCACTGAAATCCTAACAAGTTGCTTAACGGAAGATTAATCGGGAGATCCTTTTCTCTGGTATATCGAATTCTGAATCGGCCGACGATTAAATCCTTCTCCTAATTGAATATCCTATAGTCCTTCGAGCGTCTGTTCACCGCTAAGTGGCTTGGACGTTTAATTCACCGATGAATATTTATAACATCTATCAACAGTCTTTTCTGGTGAATTAAAAGAATCGAACTGTTTGCGAGGAAACTTTATTTCTGCCGCAACGTTCGAGAACTTCCTATCGATCAGAATAATTACAGACCGTTCAAACAAAATGCTGAGCATCGAGTGGATATTTAGGTATCTTGTAAAATACAGAAACAAGATTGTAGGAAATAATGATCTTAGAATAATGTACGATTAGTGGAATATTTCTTCGATCGCCATAATTAACTTTTTCACTGCGGTTCGGAACTAGAAACGTTTGATATATCAAAACGATGCAGTTTTTGTTCATACAGCAGAAATATACGTATAAAAATATTGTTTTATTGTATTGTAGTATGATATTCATGATATAATATTAATACAATACTAATTTAATATAATATTAATACAATATCAATTTAATATAATATTAACACAATACTAATTTAATATAATATTAATAAAATACGAATTGAATATAAAATTAATAAAATACGAATTTAATATAATATTAATACAATACTAATTGAATATAATATTAATAAAATACCAATTTAATATAATATTAATAGAATA
>SMSQ01009050.1:1300-35259 GCA_019453375.1 Ctenoplectra terminalis | reverse complement strand
AATTTGTAATGGTCCTAATTCGATGGCCAGGAACTGTAGATTTTTGGAAATCAATATTTTCATTATTACACGNCACCAGGGTTAAGAACCTGCAGAATAAAAATACTGTTCGTTGTTCTTTATCCAGTACCCTTTCCGAAATATAAAAATTGATGGATCAGAATGAGACACCCTACACGAACACGAATACGTCTACGTTTGCCTACGAGTGTGCAGGGAAAATAAAAAGTAGGCAGAGACAGAAGAAGAAACATGTTAGTGGCCTCGTCACTAGAGCCACACAGACCGAACGTGCTGGGGCACAAAGGTGAAGGGACGTCAAGGGACGTTGGTGAGGAAAAGCGGCTATGAAATTACGGGTAGGTAAATGAAACTGTTGCAGAGTTTCGTGCATGCAGCTGCCGCCGGTACTAGTCCAAGCTAACCCAACACTCCAACACCCGCGACGGTGAGGGCAATACTTTTATTTTTATTTGCCTTCCGCTTTATTTTCGCTTTAATTTCTCCCTTTTCGTCGCGGCGCTTGCTAATGGGGACGCGAGTGGGCGCGGGGAAGAAGGAGGATGCTGCACGGAGTAGATAGGAGCTGCAGGAGCAACCGTCCGTGCCTTCCTCTTTCTTCCAGCTAGCCGAGACTCCTACTAAATCCTCAACGAAACTGCAATTCTTCTTTCGATGCCGATAAAATTAATTATCCTGTCCGCTCCGCTTCTATTCCACTTACTTTTCTTTCGGCGCGAGCGTAGGCGAATTCTCGGCTCGTTCCTCGAAGCAAGGGCGGAGGGGTGAGAATGGGTAGCGTACATTCTGGATATTAGGATTCGGAAATCTTGGGTTCCCTGGGTGGGAAAAAAAGAATTGCTTTTGGACGTTCCTTGTGTTTTAAATAGCTCCGTTAAAGGGTACCAGTGTTTTGAATAATGAAGATTGGTGGTTTCCGTGATAGTATTTTGAGATTCATTATTACAAGATTCATCATAAAATGTGGATAATAGGATAAATTAATGTAGGAACAGTAGTATATATTTGAAATGCTTTTTACAGTGGTTCACTTAAACTCTATAACTCTCTCTGTAACTCTTTAATTTTAATTCTATATTGTTGATATTTCAGGGATGTAAATTCATTTATTTGTTTATTTAACATAAATTGGGTTCAGATGAGCAAGATGTACACTTTGTTTGTTGCACAGAATAATTAACAAAAAAGGTTAAATGCACATAAATATACCATAACTGAAATTCACAACTATCAGACTTATTTTATATCAAAATAAACAATGGTATTATCAAGATTTATTTATAATAAAATAGATTGCTAATGCTTGATTTCTGACTAATAATTAATTTCTGACTTATACACGTGAGTGAGCCTCTCTTGGCTTACTTCATACCTTACTGTTTATTCTATAGTTTCTTTTTTCTTTTGTGTAGTTCATAGATGGAGAGAACTATTGTCAATTTTCGCGCCAGATTCAAGTAGTGATATCGTGAAATATTGATTACGTTCAACATATATGTAACTAAAACTACGTTTCCTCGGCTCTTTTATATTATTTTCCGGCTAAAGGCCGAACCGATTGGAAACGAGGTTCCATCGTATCGGTGCGGCCGAAAACTTAAGATCTAGGTTTTATGTGGGGTCTCTCTCTCTCAGACAGGCACCAACACATTCTCTACCTACATTACCTTTTTCTAAAAGCAATCCGTGAGATTCTGCGCAAGTATGATAGAAAAGAATATTATAAATATTCTGGAATATTTTATTTGGAAAATAGTGGAATTATAATTGGAAAAATATTTTATCTTAATTCTTCAGCGTGCTTAAAATTCTACATAATAAATTATTTTATACATTTGCAAGCTTAAACGAATTTCCTTTTACTTCATTGGAAAAAAAAGTTCACATTTCCGCTTTCATTTTACGTAGAAAGCATCTCGAATAATCGTAATAAATGAAGAAAAAAATTATTATT
The DNA here is from genome assembly GCA_019453375.1 of Ctenoplectra terminalis. Classification (NCBI taxonomy): domain Eukaryota; kingdom Metazoa; phylum Arthropoda; class Insecta; order Hymenoptera; family Apidae; genus Ctenoplectra; species Ctenoplectra terminalis. The sequence continues at coordinate 33,284 of SMSQ01009050.1, read as the reverse complement.
TCACCTTTGATACTTTCCGCGGGAATAATTTGTACGGTCAACTCTGTGTTCGATAGACGGGGGTAGATGTAATTAGTATGCGTCACCGTCAGTTCATTTTCGATTGAACATTTTGAACGCTAGTCGAGCAGATCGTAGATTACGGTCCATTACGCTGGTGGGCATAAAAGCATCCTGGTAGCACCCATTTCTGTAATATTCCAGAATATTTGCTTTGGATGTAGGTCGCGTCGAGAGTCTCTGTGGTACCAATATGTAAACGAACGCGATTTATTCGTATAAATTAGGTGGACGAAAGAAGAGTCAACACTTTACGTTACGTTTAACGTAACGGCGTAAAGTTTCAAAGTCTAATAATAAGTTGAAGCAAAAAGTACAGTGACCTGCTAAAGAGTGGAAAATAAAAAAGGGGAAATTGACGTTGAAACATCTTTGACATCGCTGTCTTCTGAACTTTCTCTGTGAAATTCTAATGACCTCCTTAACTTCTTTCGATCCCATAAGTTCAATCTTTTCACTTCAATGTACCCGCCAAGACGGAATATTTAATATTCAATGCAAAAGGAGATTATGATCCATGTCACAAAGAAACATCTTAAGTAGAAGTATCACAAAATCGTAAATTAATAACATAATAGAGTCGCATTTAATTAATCCATTAAGGACTAGATTCTTATTCGACTCAAGTTTGAAATAAATCGATGACATGAAATTAGTTTGTCAAACTGTAATTAAAGTTTATGTAACAAAATAAAAAGAGGTACTACTTCTTAATCATTTTTGTTACACATCTCTGATAAAAATTGTGATTAAGTTGCAGATTTTTATGCATTTATAAGAATTTCGAAGATGCAAGATTGCACAAAATAAACCTAATATGAAAAAATATACAAAATATACAAAATATATAAATTACATTGCTTTTCATAATAGAACAGAATGAGGGTGGTAGACCAGTTTTTCAATGTTTCATTTTTAATAAATTATGTGAATTAAATATCATGATAACAGTTATTGTTTCTTACAAGGCATACATTCGACTATCCGATTAAATTATAAAAATCAACGTAATGTAATAACAATTAAAGTATTTTCAGGTTTATCTGAAACCTTCGATACTAGTCCACGATCGCCATGATCGGGATTGGTAGACTTACAGTATGGGGTAGGTTGACTATGACTAAAATTACCAAAGAAAATGTTATTAGCAACATTATCTCAGTGGTAATAAAACAACACAACGTCAAGAAAATTATATTAGAGTAAGCCTGGGGTAGTTGGACCACTTTTTGGAAAGAAACTATTGCATTGTTGGTTTTTCACATTTTTGTTGTTTTAGAAAAATTAAAGCAGCGCATAAGTAATTTAAAATATATACTTCGCAACATATTAATATAATTATTTCATTTTTTAATCAAAAAATACTATTTTGTTACTATCGTGATAATAATCAAACTGTGTGGGTGATGAGCGATTCCAAAACCAAAAACATCCCTTTGCTCCCATGGCCAGGTAATTCTCCCGACATGAATGCCATAGAAAATGTCTGAAGTTTACATCAAAGATTAGTTCACAACTCTCCAAGCACCACATTATCTGAGTTGAAAACAAAAATTACAGATATTTGGGAAAATAGTGAAAATATAAAGCATATGTTCGACCAATGTATACGGAGCGTGCCGGAAAGAATTCAAGCTGTCATCAAAGCAAAGGGTAGAAATACAAAATATTAACATGTGTTAATAATGTTACGTACAGTATTAGTGTATTATGTTAGTAGTTAATAAATTATATCGTTACAATTTGAACCGGCATTTTAATTTTACGGAAAACGTGAAAAATGCTGAAAATTTGTAATGGTCCTAATTCGATGGCCAGGGACTGTAAATATTCTAAAGCCAATATTTCTTACAAACTCTTACAAAACTAACTCTTACAAAAATTATACCAAAATAATTTGTAGTGGTCCTAATTCGATGGCCAAGGACTGTAGATACTCTGAAGTCAATATTTCCAACAGTACACGTACAAAAATTCAATCTCTTACAAAAATTATACCAAAATAATTTATAATGGTCCTAATTCGATGGCCAGAGAATGTAGATACTCTGAAGCCAATATTTCCAACAATACACGTACAAAAATTCAATCTCTTACAAAAATTATACAAAAATAATTTATAATGGTCCTAATTCGATGGCCAGAGACCAGATATTCTGAAACCAATATTTCCAACAGTATGCGTACAAAAATTCAATCTCATACAAAAATTATACCAAAATAATTTGTAATGGTCCTAATTCGGTGGTCAAGGACTGTAGATACTCTAAATCCAATATTTTCAACAATATACGAACAAAAATTCAATCTCTTACAAAAATTAAACCAAAATAATTTGTAATGGTCCTAATTCGATGGCCAGGAACTGTAGATTTTTGGAAATCAATATTTTCATTATTACACGTACAATAATTTAATCTTACAAAAATCATACCAAAATAATTTGTAATGGTCCTAATTCGATGGTCAGAGACTGTAGATATTCTGAAGCTAATATTTCCAACAGTACACGTACAAAAATTCAATCTCTTACAAAAATCATACCAAAATAATTTGTAATGGTCCTAATTCGATGGTCAGAGACTGTAGATACTCTGAAACCAATATTTCCAATACTACACGTACAAAAATTCAATCTTTTACAAAAATCGTACCAAAATAATACCAACTAAATCCCAAATAGATCAAAGAGACAACCACTCAAGCACCCATCAAACCTTTCACTTTTACCCCGATGACTGCGCGTCATTAAACTTTACGTCCCCCGGAGCAGCCGGCTGCAGCTACGTCTCACGAGGCTCGAATCGAGATTCCGTGTCGCGGATATACGATTTAACGCGTAGACCAAGAAGTAAGGCTCGCAGGAAGAGAGAAATTTCGGGTATCGGTCTGAAGGTTCGGCTCGCGATGCAGCCGTGTTTGTCGGCCGGGGTGCCTACAACGATTTCCACTTACTTCTTTCGGAGAGTTTCGGATAGAGATAGGGCTGTCTTGTTTTTTCTTCGAACCAGTCTGCTCCTGGTAGGCAACGCTTTTCCTTTGCATTCCACCTTCGTCCTGGCTCGACGAGTATCCCGAATTGTGGAGGCTAGGTATCGCGGAAACAGCGTCAAGGCGGCGGCGCGTCCGGCGGTTTCCGTCTCGCTCCCGCTTGCTCGCGACCTCGTTTTCCCTCGCGCTTTCTCTATCTCGGGGTGATATCGCGCCCCACCGGCACCCCCTTTCGCACTCTCCGTCTCGGTAGCCCTGCTCGTGCCGTCAGTCGAGTCCAGAGGACTCCGCGAATCGCACTTCGACCTTCGTCGGACTTGCTCATTTCCGAACGCGACCCATGCTCGTGTTTCTTCGATCCCGATGGAGTATCTTTCGCTAATTTTATCACCGATGACTTTCTTACCTATGTTACTTATGTGGTTCCTTCGGCTGCTAAATTAACGTAGAAGTATATCTGGTAAAAATATCTTAGGATACCAAGGGCATATCTTTCGTGGGAGAAACTTTTGAGAGTCTTCATCGGCGAAAGTGAAACTTGTTTACGAGAATTAGTTAGTCGTTGTGCGTTAAAACGATTATTTTAACGGCTAATCGATTTGTCGGTCCTCGAAGAAGTTTTCTTCAGGTTGAAAGAAAATCTTTTGGAAACGTAGAGCATCAAGGTCGTCTGCGACTCGATACCAAGTAAACACTACGCGTCAAGTGCATCGTCTCGCCGCCATATTGACGGGCGAACACGTGAGTCTTCTCTTGCTTTTCCATCGTCCTTCAGTTGGTTTTCGGAGCACTTTGGCCGATGTTATCGAAACACTCTATAGTTGGATCCTCGATACCTACACGATCTCGAAATGCCGCTTTAGAACATCAGGAATGACGTGAAATCGGTACGAGAAAGCGGAGTAACGCGGCGAGATGCCCTTATATTTCTTTCGGGTATCAAAGCGGTCGTATTTTTTATAAGAAACGCGCGAAATACTTTGTTAAAGAAACGCGTTACGAAGCTGTTTCGATGAAACATAAACGCGGCGATGTTTCGTGCGTAAAATTCTCGACAACTGTTAGAAATTAGCGAACGGTTGTGTTAAGACTTTGGGCTTCGACAGTTGGCGGCACGTGACGCGATCCTCGACCTTGAAGAATTGTTCGTCGCAGAACTCAAAGTTCTAAAGGTACAAAAGTTTTGTGAAACTGTGCGAGAGGTCGAAAGCTCTGTACGTAAACTCGGGGTCTGTACGGTTGCACGTTGTGTGTGTTCGCGTGGATACATTTTGAACGGTGTGTCGATCGTTCGATCGAAAGTGTCGGGTGATAAATGTGTCTTGAGTCTTTTCCATTGAGCGTGGATGGTGACCTTTGAAAAATTCCCTGAGATTTATTATTCGACGAGCGAGAAAGTGACGGTGGAAATTTTGTTTCCTGCTTTTCTTCTACGACGGAAATGCTCCATTGTTGTGTATCGTAGACTTTGTGCAGCCTTCCATTATATGCATTAATGTGACGAAGTGTCGGGCTGACGGCGACTCTTAGGTAAGCGTATCACTTGTTTTTTTTTAGACATAGCTTTATGTTTAATTGTAAGAGTTGAAGATACATACTTTTTGATGAGTTTAATGGGGTAAGTCGGGAAGTGACGACCCATTTTTTTTTTATAGAATCAATAAATTGTATATTTAATTTATATCTAGGTAAAAAGATATATTTGTCAGAGTAAATACATATGGACCTATAATATTAATATTTATAATATTATTATTACTATTTATAATATTAATATTAATAACAATAATAATAGTAATATTCATAATAATAATAGTAATATTAATAATAATAATAATAATATTCATTTATATCTTACTAAAAATATATATTTGTTGAAGTAAATACGTGTGGATCTATAATATTAATATTTATAATATTATAACAATAATAATAGTAATATTAATAATAATAATAATAATAATATTAATATTGATATTTATAATAGTCGGTATGTTATTAAAGTAGATGAAAAACGGAATGTTTCATACGCTACATGAGATCGTGTCATTTCATCCGCAAGACCATCTCACCCGAAATTACCCAATAGAAATTTATTTCAAACAAAATAAGATAAAATACCAAAATGTTTTAATGTATATTTTATAATATAAGTGACTTAAGAATGGAAAATATTGGAACGGTTTGCCTTCCGTGTGGAAAAGTAATATGTGGCGAAACAGATGGTTCCCGCATGTGCAAGGTGCAACACGTGAGAATAACCCGTTTAATATATTTTTTTCTTATTTCCTTATATTTTAATCTTTAAATTTATTCGGCGTGATTCAACGATAATTAGTTAAACATTATTCATATTTATTCAGTTTTTCTTTCCTTATTATTCTATTTACCAACCTCTAATAGATCTTTAGAATTAACCCAGAATTTTAGAATTAAATTCCTTCGGAGTTTAGAATTTTTTAATTTTAGCATTGATTTCTTTTCAATTTTAGAAATCTTTTAATTTTAGAACTAAATTGTTCTAGAATTTAGAAATTCTAAAATTTCAGAATCAAATTCTTTTCGTATATTAATACATGTGTTTTATCGTACTTGTAGAATTTTTATTTTTATTAACAGCATTTTCTATAACTTCGAAATTTTCAAAAGTAATCATCCGCATCATTTATACGTCTGTAAGGGATGAAATAATTTATAACGAACAGTTTTAAAACGGAATCACTATTGAAATATCGATAATAGAATTCTTGTGGGATTCATCGTTGCTATTCTGAAACTGAAATTAATTGTTAAACTTCGTTTTTACGATACACTCTCGGGATGTTTTCCTGAAAATGTACTGCTTTAATATCGTATGACCATTTGGAACACGAAGTTAAAATACGCTGATAGTGACCGAACTTTCAACAGTAACGAATATACCGAGCCTCATTGATACTCTTCTCATGAAAATTGACCCGTTAACCGTGCAATTTCGAATATTTTGAAATAGTTAGGTAGCTTTGGCATAGTTGTAAATTTAAAGTAGCACAAAACGAATATTACCCCCTTTTTTATTACATTAATTTAGTCTCGTACCATACAGTGAATTATGACAATACATTTGCACTGATTCATGCGGTGACCTAAATTTTCATCGAAACGAAATCTCGAACTATAAAAGTGGTCGACATTTAAGCTAAAACGCAGCCTCAAATAAAGCTGTTAAATTAAATATGATTTTGCAACTTCATTATTTATTATCTTGATCGTTAAAATTTATATTAATTCTTCTTAAAGGGTAAAATTCTTACCTTAAAAGGTAATGGATACGTATGAAGGAACTTTAATTATTCTATCAATATTTTAATTTTCTTTCCCAGCTAAATTACAATTTTTTCCTGACTTTATTTGCTATTTAAAATATTATAGGGTAAGTTGAGGAGTGATGACCAACTTTTTTTAAAAGAATCGGTACATTTAAATTTAATTGACACCTAAACTAAAAAAGTATACTTGTTAAAGCAAATACATGTGGATTTATAGTATTATTATTAACTCCATTTGCATCACGACTTGCACTTATCACTGAAACCTAAACTACTGACCATATGCAGTTTCTCAAATCGTTCATAATTTGTTCATAATTTGTATAAAGAAAAATTGGAGTTGCTTCCGTGGTATCTACACACGAGCAGCCTTTGGCCTAATCTTCGTTATTATAAAAGATAAAGTTTTATACAGGTAACCCTCCTATAACACGGTAGATAAATTCCCAAAGAATGCCGTGTTATATTACAAACATTTCTTTTTTTTACTTCCATATAAGCAACTTAAGTTTTATTAAAAGTATAAATGTATGTATAACAGAAAACGAAAAAAAAACAAAAAATATTATTTTCGTTTAATGTAACCTTAATTTAATAAATTTCTTCCTCATCGCTACTCAGTATAGTCAAACGAGAACGTTTTTTTTTCGGTTGAACGATATCATCTTCACTTTCTGAACCTTCTTCTTCGTTTACATTTTTCCACCTTCTATCCTCTTTGAAAAACATGCAATTTTGGTTTGTTTGCTCGTTCTTACAAGATCACATTATTTCAAGGTAATTTGGCTTTTGACACTAGAACTACCGACGATTAAAGTAGACCTATTTGCACCCGGATGAAAAATAATTTAAATTAAATCGTACGTCAAGGGGTTAATAATAAAAATTTTGTTCGAACTTAAAAACCTTTCTTTTCACTGAATTCGTATTTTCATTCGATTCGTCTCGGTCTACCCTAACACTTTTTAAACAAAGCAGAATATACAGAAAAAGAAAATTATATTTTAAAGAAATAACATTAACACTAGAACTACCGATGATTAAGGTACATTTATTTCGTACCAAACAAATCAGAATAGGTATTTGGAAAAATACTTATAACAAGGGTAACAAGTCTTTGTGCATATTTTTTCATAAAAAATCATGGATAATCACCAAAAACTCACCATTATAAATTTATAAAATTTTTATACATATTTAACACTTCTTCTAGTGTTAAACATATTTAACACTGGAACTACCAAAGTAGTCAAAATGAATCTTTATTTACAGAATCTTTATAAATTAACTACGGTGCCTTTGGCCAGATTTTCCGCGATTTTCTATTAAAAATGTGGATAAACTTTTGTCCGAATTGAAATAAAATATTATTTTATGTACTTTCCACTTTGATTTCTTCGGTAGAAATAAGTATGCTTTAATCGTCGGTAGTTCTAGTGTTAACAAAAATCGTGTTGTCCAGTGCTGTAGAAGTACAGTATTGTACAAAGGTTTTCGCAATTTTCTTATCGTGTCAGAGCGAAACAGTGTTACAGGAGGGCTACCTGTACCAAAAATGACCCAATTTTTCCCCCCGTCATTATCCGACGAATTATCAAAACCAACAATACAAGTGTTACGCGAGATAAAGTTCTTTAACCCTCCAGAGCCCGAATTTTGTCTGCTTATTGGAGAAAAAATTACGATTGATCACAGTTTTTCACTTTGATTTGAAAATGTTTACGCTAATAATCACTGCAGATGGATCGTGGTGTCGCTACAGTAATACCGTGATCAAATTTAATAGTGCAGCGATAACTAAACAAAATTAATTTTTCAAAATATAGATACATCAGTTTGTAACTTTTAAGTCGCACGGTCCCATAGGTGGTTAACACGTTGACTGCCACAGTGGTCATATATGACCGGAGATTGTTTCTCCTGTAGCGCCATGGTGGTCACCGGTGACTAGAGTGCTTCAAATGTTTATAATTGTAAAAATTGAATGAACATTGATAGTTAATGAATTTTGAACATCATCATCGCTATTAGAAAATACTTTGAAACGATTAAAAATTTTTATTGGAAGATCAAAAATGAGATTAATTTTTGTCCAATCTTCTATTTACCGGTGTGGCGTCCTGAGCCATGGCGTCCTAAGCAAAACGTGTGATTTCGGCGTGGCAGTCAACGTGTTAAGGAAATATTAAGCGTACATCGTTTCGAGCCGCGAATGTTTCGCAAAGCTGGCGATAAAGCTGTCAATTGGTAGTAGAAACAAGAGACAGCTGGGCTATTTCTCGCACGAGTTAAGTCTCTCATAACACATTTGCCTTCGATTTTACACGGTGCGTATGCAGAGACACGCTGTGTCATATAATATTGCCTCAATAACGGCGGGCAAGAGAGATGATCTGTGTGACGCCTAAGGGTTTATTACATCCCAGTTCGCCAATATTGGCCACTGGTCGGTTGATCGTAGCAGCTTTCAGGAAAGCCAGAGAGAGAGACGAAGAGAGAGAGAGAGAGAGAAAGAGAGAAAGACAAAGAGAATAGCTGGTTGAGAAGATTAAAAAGAGAACAAACGTCGTTCGTATAGTGATTCTATCACGATTTTTCGTTCATATTCGGGTAACACCCGTTTCGAGCTGATAGTGGCCTGTCTCGATAAACAACCGTTCCATAGCTCGACTAATTTTTTGTGAGCTAGTTTCCCTTTCCCGATTCCAATAGATAGTTGCCGCTCCATTTTTCCCGGGATTGCTCCGTACGCTTTTACGGGCCAATGAATGGCAATTTATTTTATGGGGATAGTATATTTTATCGAACAAAGGTGTTTAGAATCATTATACGGTTGATACCGTTTATCATTTCAAATTAGGATTTGGCGAAAGGATTTTTAACGTTTCGAAGAATCTTCTGTCGCGAATATTATTACACTAGTCTGTTGTGATTAATTAACTGATTACAGTGTGATTGATAAAATTATGAAATTACGAATTCATTGTAATTAACCCTTTCGCTGCGAAGAGCGAAATTAATATTAGAAGTGCCGACGATTAAAGTATATTGATTTCTACTGAAGAAAAGGGGATAGAAGAAATATATGTTCCAAGGAAGATAAACTTTTAACAAAAATTCATGGAAAATTCTTCAAAGGATATCGTAATTCATTTATAAAATTTATCTGAAAAATTAAGAATGGGTCGTTTTGTCCAGTTTTAATAGATCTAGTGTTGAGTAATCGCTTGCTAAAATTGTACATAGAAATTCTTTATAGCACAGAGTTATTTTTGTTTTCAGTTACACGTGTTGTGCCGTAAATTCATTATACAATATACTTAAATTTGAACACGTATATTTCTGTTATAGAGAATACATATTAAAGCACTTTATTTCAAATCACCCGTTTACAATGGTAAATGAAACAATTGCGTGTATAGTTTCCACTTTTTTAATCACATTCATAAATATATGTGAACTCTCGTAAAAATCCACAGTCTAAACATCGCGTTTCCCTATTTCTCGCGATAAATTAACCCTCTATAGTCCGTATTTTGTTTGTTTATCAGAGAAAAGAACTACGATTGATTACAGTATTTTACTTTGATTGCAAAATTTTTAAAGTAATAATTGCTATAGATGGATTGTGGTATCACTACAGTAATAATGAAATTTTTTTTAAATAGAAATACATTAATATGTAACTCTAAAGTCACATGGTACCATAGAGGGTTAAAAAAATCGATTTGCTCTCCTTATTTTCAGTTACACCTGTTGTGCCGTAAATTCATTATACAATATATCTAAATTAAAATACGTATATTTCAATTACAGAAAATACATATTAAAGCATTTCATTCCAAATCGCCCATTTCCAATAGCAACTGAAACAATTGCGTGTATAATTTCCACTTTCTTAATCACATTCATAAATATATGTGAACTCTCGCAAAAGTCCACATTCTAAACATCGCGTTTCCCTATTTCTCGCAATAAATAAAAAAAATCTGCTGTTCTTATTTTCAGTTACACGTGTTGTGCCATAAATTCCTTATACAATGTACCTAAATTTAAATACGTATATTACAATTACAGAGAATACATATTAAAGCATTTCATTCCAAATCGCCCATTTCCAATAGCAACTGAAACAATTGCGTCTATAGTTTCCGCTTTTTTAATCACATTCATAAATATATGTGAACTCTCGTAAAAATCCACATTCTAAACATCGCGTTTCCCTATTTCTGGCAATAAATAAAAAAAATCTGCTCTTCCTATTCATCAAGCATTCATCTAAATCCGTGGCTCGTTACTAAACAACCAAACGATAGAGAAGTCACAAGACGGTGATTTCCAGTCGGTTCGCCGTTCATTCATGAGGCAGGCAGATCTCGTAAATTCGATAAGTCGCGGCACAAGCGGCGCTGCGTAATTCAGCAGGAGGCCGCTACCAAAAATCAATCGAGACCGTCGTCTGAGGAGTTTCGAAGCGCACTGCGTTCAGGGTTGCTCGAAGGTGGGCTTGAGACTGGCTGGGTATGGGGTTGATGGGAGCTAGGGGCACGAAGAGGAAGGGAAAGTCGAATACTCTCACGATACGCCTCGTCCCCTTCCAACTTGCAGGATTCCCGATAAAGCCGTCGAGCATTTGCTCGAAGCCTGCAGTGTACTCAGCTAGTCCGACTTCCGGAAGTTTCGTCCCTGAAGTTTACCCTTTCGCTCTGAGGAGCTTGGAACGTCGGAGGAATCTCGGAGAGGTCAAAGCTGCACGCAAGAGTTTGAGAAGCTGAATAGGCCTGGCTGGGATAAAAAGGAAGCGAATGTAGATAGCGGGGGAAACGAGGAACGTTATCGTTCGTCGCGTGGATAATCTTACCGGCCACTAATTGCGAGCGGTTATTAAAAGAAAAAAAAAAAATGGTAGCTGAATCGTGGCTATTCAGCTTCGTCGGATTACGTGATTGTCTGATTAAACAGAGTGGTTAGGAAGGCCTGTGGAATTATTTAATAATATACCGGTTGCATTATCTATCGTGCTTATCTTAAATCATTTTGTTGTTAGTGAATCGATTATATATATATACACTGCGGTGCGTAACTATAACACCGCCAAAATTTTTAACTGTTCCAAAATTTAGATTGAAAATACAGAAAAATTAATTGTAAAAATTGAAAGTGTACGAAAAATAATCAACTTTAAATTAATTTTTATTTAAATTCTCCTTTTGTACAATACGATACAATCAAAAGTCTGAATTTTCACTGTTGCGTAACAATAGCACCGCATCAATAAAATCAATGATAAACAATTTTAATATCTCGTAGGACCACCTTTTTTTGTAATTAGATCGAAAATTGTGTCTGGAACGCTATCAATAAGTTTCCGAAATATATCTCTACTTATTTCGTTACTTATTTTTATTATTGCATTTCTAAATTAGTAAATAACAACGACGGTGCTATAGTTACGCAACAGTTGAAAATCACATTTTCTATTATATTGTTTTGTGTAAGAGGGCAATTTAAATGTGATTTAGTCTACAGTTCATTTTTCTCATACTTTTTCAATTTCTACAATTGCACTACTTTTGCACTTTTAATCTAAAGTCTAAAACAGCTAAAAATTTAGACGGTGCTATAGTTATGCACCGCAGTGTATATATATATATATTTTTTTTTGACGTATAGTGTGGTTGGGAAAAGCCCTTAAAATTACTGTATACTTTCTGTCGGTTATTTTTGTATTAAGTCGTCAAAGTTGGATTAGATTTTTAGTACATCCACTTTTTAACAGATAAATTTGAAATAAAATATTCTAGGGACCTTTTTGAATCATACTATGCAATATAAAAAATATTCTGATCGGTTTGATTGGTAGAATTGCGAGATAATTTAACCCTCTACGGGACCGTGTGACTTAAAAGTTAGAAATTAATGTATCTGTGTTTTAAAAAATTTATTTTATTTAGTCATCACTGTACTATTAAATTTGATTACTGTATTACTGCAGTGATACCAAGATTAATCTATAGCAATTATTACTTTAAGAATTCTCGAATCAAAGCGAAAAACTGTAATCAATCGTAATTTTTCTTCTGAGAAGTAGACAAAATTCGGGCTATAGAGGGTTAATATAAATGACTAACAGATTGGTAATGTATTCGTGATAAGCTGTTTCTTGAAATCTTGCAGGATAGGAATGGAATTGAAACTCGTGTCTATGATGATATTATTATAAATTATTATAATACCCTGAACGATTTAGGAATTAAGAAGTATTATCTTCCGAAGCCCCTCGGGTCTTAATATCAGGATTTTGAAGCATCAGGAACACATTATGGTTCGAGTCCATTATATCTTCTTGATATTGATTTCGTTCTCACACACACACACCATAAATAAGTTTTTCCATCTCCTATATCTTAAGGACCAGGTGATAAATTTCATCCTTGGTTGCTTCACTTTTCCTATTCCTCGTTTTTTGGATATCTTTGTTTCTTCGTCGGGTAGAATTTTGGTTCTTGCAATGTTTGCATCGCTGTTTTTAATATGAACATAATAATTTCCGATTTCTTGGCAAAAACTTGGTATTAAAAATCTAATTAAGTTCTATGATCCTCAAAGATAGTTTCTAGAACACAATTTTTATCGTACCGTGAGTGAACATTAATTTCATTAAAAATCAAGTCAGAAGAATAAAATTGTTCAGATTTCCATAGGACAACTGCAAATACGAAAATAATTATTCCATACTCATAAAATTAACCCTCTATAGCCCGAATTTTATCTGCATATTGAAGAAAAAATTACGATCGATTACAGTTTTTCAGTTTGATTTGAAAATGTTTTAAGTAATAATTACTGTAGATGGATCATGGTGATACTACAGTGATACAGTAATAAAATTTAATAGCGCAGTGATAACTAAACGGAATTAATTTTTTAAAATGTAGATACATCAGTTTGTAACTTTTAAGTCACACGGTTCCATAGAGGGTTAAAACAGTAAAATATCCCTCTATAGCCGAAATTCTGTTTGGCTATGAGAAAGAAATTAAAATTGGTTACAATTTCTAGTTTCAGTTTGAAAATTTTTTTAATCACTAGCTGTTATAAATAGGCAGTCTAATATCAGAATAGTGGCACGATAATAAAATTGAATAGTGCAATGACAAGTAAATAAAATGGAATATAAAAAATATAAATACACGAGTATGTAACTTCTAAGTCACGTGGTGCTATAGAGGGTTAAAAAGTGCTCTACGAAGCATAGAAATAAATATTTTTTATATAAAAAACGCATCAGATTAAAATAGAAAAAATCATTAAAGAGCACTCTGTATAGTATAAAATTAAATACTTTTTATTCAAAAATCTAATTTGGGAGTTTATTCGGGATTTAAATTAAATAGCATCGAATCAAAAGGAAATACACGATGACTTGATTTTTTAGCACGTTTCATCCTGTAATTAGGTAATCAGTTTACGCGAGATTTACCATTATACCATTCTCGATAGAACAACTTTCTAGAGAGATCTTCGACCATAATCAATATGCTGTGCCACGACAATATCATTTACGACAAATTGAAGATTATCCATAACGGTTTAGTAGTTTGCAGGAAGTTTACGTCGTGCTAATAAACTTCTCAGTATATCGAACAAACTCACGGCGTTTACTGGGACACTAATCCGACGAGATTTATAGCTCAAAAGGTCGTTAAAAGTTTCTTGGAAATTACAATGTGGCAAGCAAAAGAAGGGTCTGCAATTACGCGAATACTGCAATAATTAAGCCTGGATTCCATGGATTCTTTCGAAATAAAACGAAAATTTCGTGGAATCGTGAAGCGTGTGCATAATTGTGATTTGCTTATCTCACGCAATTGCAGACGAATTCGACGTATTTTGAAAGAGTAGATTTAATTTGATATAAAGTGCCATAAATTAGAAAATGGTAGGAGACAGATCAGAAGCCGTGCAGGCTTGTAAATATTTCTAAAGTATGTTAATTTTCTTTAAAATGATTCAAAATATGTAACAAAATTAAAACTTGTGGAACTAAGGTATAAATTTTCACTTCTGCCAGCCTGTTTGTGTCACTAACTAACTTTGAAGTTAACTATATTTGTTTGTTAATCTATTTTAATTGGTTTTATATCAGCGTTACCTTAGGAATAAAATCTTTAATATTTTTTAACTTTTTGAAGTAAGACGATAGCAGAATAATTTGTTTGAATTCGTTTTTTGCTGCAATCACTTACTCATATTTATTTATAATAATTATTCACTGCATGATGAACATCGTGTATAATTAATATTTATTTATCTGAATTCATTTAGATTAACTCTATATTATATATAATATATAATATAATTAAACACATTGAAGACCAGAAACATTTTTGAAAATTTTATTATGGGATGAAGTTACACTCGAATCAAATTTTTACTTGCATACTTTTACGAAATATTTATGCCTGCAGTAAATAGGGATCTTCGTTTCAATTTTTAGATGAAGCGGTCGTTTTTAAACGTAACTTCCCAATTAGAATTACTTTTCACTTTTATGAATTGAAAGAAATACGAGATAGCTCGTGATCGGTCCTCAATATGTTAAGATTGAAATTAAAAGGACTAAAATTCCACAACATTGGTTTCTTGTTTATCAGAAAGTTATTTGAGACTCACCAACTCCCTATAATAGTATCGTTTCAAACGTTATCAATTCACTACAGAATAAAATTCCAACATATAAAGTTACACGCGTTTATATTCCTGGATAATTTTCCACCAATTAAACAAATGAAATTTATACAAAATAACTATATAGACAACAACCTCCCACTGTTTGTGTAAGAGTTATACCATGTACTCCAAACTTTGCAACTAACCTAACTCGCGTACCCTAAACCACCCTCTAACAGTCACACGTTCATAAATAAAAAAACACAAATCTTGGTCTTTTCGATTAATCTTTAACCAACAGACTCATGTACAAAAAACAATTATCCAATTATCACAGATTCCTAAATAAAAGACACGAACTTTGGTCTTCGCGATTAAGCTTTAACCAGTAGACTCATGTACCCAAAACAATAATCTAATCATAACACATTCATAAATAAAAAATTTTGATCAATAAATAAACAAACTTTGATCTTCGCGAATAAGATTTAATCAACAGACTCATGTACCCAAAACAATAATCCAATCATCACAGATTCCTAAATAAAAGACACGAACTTTGGTCTTCGCGATTGAGATTTAACCAACAGACTCATATACAAAAAACAATAATCCAATCATCACATATTCATAAATAAAAGACACAAATTTTGGTCTTCGCGATTAAGCTTTAACCAGTAGACTCATGTACCCAAAACAATAATCCAATCATCACAGATTCATAAATAAAAAACGCTAACTTTGGTCTTCGCGATTGAAATTTAACCAACAAATTCATGTACCCGAAACAATAATCTAATCGTCACACATTCATAAATAAAAGACACATTCGTTCGTCTTCGCGATGAAGATTTAACTAATAAACTCATGTACCCAAAGCAATAATCTAATCATCACACATTCATAAATAAAAGACACAAACTATCGTCTTCACGATTAACCTTCAACCAACATACTCGTGTACCCAAAACAATCATCTAACCATCACGGATCGTAAACAAAAAACCCGCGCTTCTCTCTTCGCGAGTAAACTTGAACCAGTTCCGATCGATCCGAGGTAATTTTCAAGGATCGATCGTGAAGGGTGGAATGGCGCAACTTGATAATCGCTCGTAAACATCGCCTTAACAACCGCGCGCGGTAATGTCCGATACGTGTATCTGGTGGCTGACTTACGCGTTACAGACCGTAACACGGTGGCCGGCAATAATTCATCCGGATGAAATAGGCGAGCGTGTTTAACGCGAGACGTTTATTACGCGGCATTTTTGCTCGACGTTCATTTCCCAGGGAACGGATATTCGTCTCTTCAGCGGAAAGTAAATCATCGCGTCCCGCGCGACTATGTACCATCGAATCGTTCCCGGTTACCAACACCCTTTTGTTTTTTTTTCTTTCTTTTTTTCCTGCTTTCGTTGCGTTGAAAAGAGAATTAAAAAAAATAGGAAAAAAAAAGAGGAGGATGATCGATCGAGCCGGCGTTTAGTCATTTTGTCCGTCACCCCTTTGGACGGGACCTTTGACTGTCAACGATCACGGGGAGAAATTATCAGCGGTGTAATTACTGGATGATGCATCGCTACGTTTAATAGGCATTCCGTTAGCCGTTTGATGTAGTCGCGTCGTTGGACAGTTCTATCTGGGCCTCTTGGAAGCACGGGCCGACGTACTTGATCACGTCTAATCACATCGTTGTAATACCGTCGTTGCGTTACGCTGTTCGAGATAAGTTACGCGCGATCGGCGTAATAACGCATGTGTGCCTTCGTGAGTTTGTACGTTTGTGCGTTACACGAAGATTTCATCGATCGATGTACTTACACGGTGATTATACGGAGATTTTGTCGAAGATAAAGACCGGTATGGGAAATCATTGGGCTAGATTTTATCATATGCAAGATGATCGATCGCCATGATCAAGGTGTTAGAGCATTGCTAAAGGAATGTAAATGCACTAGTGGATTTGTGTGGAAACTGTGGAATCTATAGAAAATTAGAAAAAAAATTTTTTTTTTTTATCGTATTTGGTTGTTTCGAAAATTTATTTTGTTAGCTTCACGCAGTGATTACGTTTAATAGTGTTTATACAGATGTGCGGTCTTATTTGTTAAACGAGAGATGGAGGAGGTAATAGAGCAAAATGGATACTATGTAAAATAATAGTATGTTGGAAAACATAAAATATTACGCATCCATTACNTAACGCATGTGTGCCTTCGTGAGTTTGTACGTTTGTGCGTTACACGAAGATTTCATCGATCGATGTACTTACACGGTGATTATACGGAGATTTTGTCGAAGATAAAGACCGGTATGGGAAATCATTGGGCTAGATTTTATCATATGCAAGATGATCGATCGCCATGATCAAGGTGTTAGAGCATTGGTAAAGGAATGTAAATGCACTAGTGGATTTGTGTGGAAACTGTGGAATCTATAGAAAATTAGAAAACAAATTTTTTTTTTTTTTATCGTATTTGGTTGTTTCGAAAATTTATTTTGTTAGCTTCACGCAGTGATTACGTTTAATAGTGTTTATACAGATGTGCGGTCTTATTTGTTAAACGAGAGATGGAGGAGGTAATAGAGCAAAATGGATACTATGTAAAATAATAGTATGTTGGAAAACATAAAATATTACGCATCCATTACTTATGGTAGATGGAAAATGTGTGTATGAGAGAGAGAGAGAGAGAGAGAGGCCCCTCATAAAACCTGTCTTAAGTTTTCGGCCGCACCGATACGATGGAACCTCGTTTCCTATTGGTTCGGCCTTTAATCGGAAAATAATATAAAAGAGCCGACGAAACATAGTTTTAGTCGGATATAGATTGAGATATAGTCAGAGACATAGTCAGAGACATAGATATAGATAGAGTTTAAGTCAACCACTGTAAAAACATTTCAAATATACACTACTATTCCTACATTATTAACATCTTACGGAGAGGTGACGAAATTTCTGGTATTTTATATTTCATATGTTGAAAAGGTAAGAATAATGAACGACGACGTATGAGAGATTACTTTTAAAAATGATATTCTTAACTCAAACTTTATATTATGATCTATCTTTGGAATACGAAATTATTCTTAAAAGTGCTTATGTAAACAAGAATTTGTTCTAATTCTATATCTAAATCAGGTTCCATCTTCAATGTGTTAATGAAATGAATGAAACTTCTGGGACAACCTAATATTTCATATAAGTTTCCATAGGAGAGTATTGCTCTTTGATGATTCGTAGTAATCGCCTAAATGGATCCATTCTATTACGACCGCACCATTTAACCCATTGGTACTTCTTCAACCATTGAGGAAACCCATCCTGACAGATATTTCCGTTCCTAAATGTCTGCTTAGCATCTCTCCAGCAGGCGTCAATCGTCTAATCCAGCTGGCTAGCAATAAATAAATTTCAGTTTGATTTCAATTAATTTATATTACGTACCCTAATTTCTAATAACAATAATCAAAACACCATGTAGACTAAGTAAATTGTATTTTCTTGGATTACTCTATATTTATTGCCATCTATTTTATAAACCCGAAGTTTCCATATAAAAACATACAAGGTGTCCCAAAAAGTCTGTAAGTCCCTTTAAGGGATGATTCCAGAGATGATTTCAAGCAATTTTTTCCTTTGCGAAAATGTCAAGATTAGCTTTGTTAACGAGTTATTAACGAAAAACACTGATCAATCACAGAGCGAGTGTGACTCTGTGCCGCGCTTATGCTTTGACGAACAAGTCGGAATGTATCGAAGCAACTGGTGACGAGTATCGAATTAAAGTTATATCAAATAAATAAATAAATTATTATTCGTGTAGAACAAATAAACTGAGTTTCAACACTCGTTCACAGTTGCTTTGATAAATCCTGACTTGTTCATCGAGGCACGAGCACGGCGCGGAATCAACGCTTCTGCTGGCGGCCAGTCGTCTTACTTGCTTTGTGATTGGTTAGTGTTTTTCGTTAATAACTCGTCAACGGAACTAAATTTGACAATTTCGCAAAGGAAGAAGCTGCTTGAAATCATCTCAGGTATCATACCTTGATGGGACTTGCAGACTTTTTGAGACAGTCTGTATGCAGGTGCTGTGTGGTATAGAAAGGGTAGTGATGGCTCTTGGTTTTGGGCTGAGTCAGAAGGAGTTCATTTAATACCAAAACTACCAAGAATCAAAGTAGACGTATTTGTATCTCAAGAAATAAAAATGATAGGTATTCTAAATGTATGCAAGATTTTTGAAAAAAAGTAAAGGATCCAGAAAGGAGTGATTTCTGAGATGATTTCAAGCAACTTTTTCCTTTGCGAAAATATTAAATTCGACTTTGTTAACGAGTTATTACCCCATTTGCTTCATTAGCGTATATATACGCTCAATTTTGTTGGTCACTATTACCTATTACTTAATTTTCCTGGTCATTTTCATCGAAGCCGTATGCATACGCTCAACTTTGCTGGTCGCTAACATTATTCGTTAGCTAAAAAATAAAAATGGAGGGTATTGTTGGAGATGAAAGTAATTATTCTAATTACAGCGAAGAAAAAATTAGGCCACTGAAACGAAAACGAATTATTGAGTATAATAAAAAAAAATTTGGCGATAAAGACCTTCTTTTCATATTTCCTAATGATGCAGATGGGTTAACGAAAAACACTGGCCACCTTTCTCGCTCTGTGATTGATCAGTGTTTTTCCTTAATAACTCGTTAACAAAGCCGAGTTTGACATTTTCTCAAAGGAAAAAGTTGCTTGAAATCATCTCAGGAATCACTCTTTTCCAAGTTCTTTACTTTGTTTGGGACACCCTATCATTGAATTTCTGTTTCATACCGAATCCATAAAGGTACCTTATTTGAAGATCTATCACCTTACACAAAATGAAATAAAACCAATTATTATTGTAACTTATTACGAATCAGAATTAAAGAAATGTGTTCTTTTTTGATGGAATGTTGTAGTCGTAAACTGTGATAAACACTTCCATCCGTAAGTCATCGTGCGCTTAACCGTTTTAGTGCCAGGGGTTTCTAAAAATCCGTGTCGGATTGTGCCATGAAGCGCGATAGCGCTTCCTTCATTTATCTGCGAGTAATGCCGATCGACGCGGCCGCGCTGCTCTTTTTTTTGGTCGAAATATGCCGCCCGGCGCGCTCGCGCTTCAGATTGTTAGTCAATTTTTTAATCGTAACAGTTTCATCAGAAAGACAGCTAAGTATGCAGGTTGTTTACGATTATTTGAAAGAAAATTTGCAATTACGAGAGGAAACTCTGACGGACCCGCGACAAGATACATTCTGAATCGAGCGTAATCGAACTGACGATCGTGACCAAAAAAAGCGACACGGTTCACCACAGTACGCCAAAAGCGCGATCGCGCTGCGTGGCACTAAAACGGTTAACAAATTTAAAATAAAAAAAAGTTTGTGTTATAGTTAAACAAAGAACATACCATTAGATAATTATTTACATTATACAGAACCTTAAATTACACTGTCCTTTATAAAAAGTATTTCTTTAGCTTAAAGTGGTATCCAACGTGATAATTGACTGGAACTCTAATTGTAAGAATGACTGACGCTCTTCAATCGAATAATGTGGCAGAACGTAAATGGACGACTAATAGCATAATTGATTCGTACATAAATTTCGAACGTCAATCCAACGTGGTTCGTGTGCAATTATTATGATCGTCCAATATCCCACGAACTATTATCCTACTTGTAATAGTCACGAGCTTGTTGTTACGAATGATCCGTCGCGATGAGAGAAATCCATAGTGCGATGACTTGTATGCCGACCACGCGTTATTCTCTGTAAATCAGTTTACCTGTTATGACGTAAGCGCACTTCGAACGATGATGAAACGCGTTCGTCGATACGAGGTTGTGTCAAAATTTGTATCGCATATGTGTAATTTATTGTTTATCGTTAGTCTCTGTATTTAATATTATTTTAAAAATAAGAAGAGTTTAAACCTTGGAATTAAAAGTTCCTTTTTTTTCCTCGCGCATAATTGAAAATATCAGGTACAATTACAGTTGGTCACAAAATTATTCGGCCACTTNTACGATTATTTGAAAGAAAATTTGCAATTACGAGAGGAAACTCTGACGAACCCGCGACAAGATACATTCTGAATCGAGCGTAATCGAACTGACGATCGTGACCAAAAAAAGCGACACGGTTCACCACAGTACGCCAACAGCGCGATCGCGCTGCGTGGCACTAAAACGGTTAACAAATTTAAAATAAAAAAAAGTTTGTGTTATAGTTAAACAAAGAACATACCATTAGATAATTATTTACATTATACAGAACCTTAAATTACACTGTCCTTTATAAAAAGTATTTCTTTAGCTTAAAGTGGTATCCAACGTGATAATTGACTGGAACTCTAATTGTAAGAATGACTGACGCTCTTCAATCGAATAATGTGGCAGAACGTAAATGGACGACTAATAGCATAATTGATTCGTACATAAATTTCGAACGTCAATCCAACGTGGTTCGTGTGCAATTATTATGATCGTCCAATATCCCACGANAGGGGTTTCTAAAAATCCGTGTCGGATTGTGCCATGAAGCGCGATAGCGCTTCCTTCATTTATCTGCGAGTAATGCCGATCGACGCGGCCGCGCTGCTCTTTTTTTTGGTCGAAATATGCCGCCCGGTGCGCTCGCGCTTCAGATTGTTAGTCAATTTTTTAATCGTAACAGTTTCATCAGAAAGACAGCTAAGTATGCAGGTTGTTTACGATTATTTGAAAGAAAATTTGCAATTACGAGAGGAAACTCTGACGGACCCGCGACAAGATACATTCTGAATCGAGCGTAATCGAACTGACGATCGTGACCAAAAAAAGCGACACGGTTCACCACAGTACGTCATAAGCGCGATCGCGCTGCGTGGCACTAAAACGGTTAACAAATTTAAAATAAAAAAAAGTTTGTGTTATAGTTAAACAAAGAACATACCATTCGATAATTATTTACATTATACAGAACCTTAAATTACACTGTCCTTTATAAAAAGTATTTCTTTAGCTTAAAGTGGTATCCAACGTGATAATTGACTGGAACTCTAATTGTAAGAATGACTGACGCTCTTCAATCGAATAATGTGGCAGAACGTAAATGGACGACTAATAGCATAATTGATTCGTACATAAATTTCGAACGTCAATCCAACGTGGTTCGTGTGCAATTATTATGATCGTCCAATATCCCACGAACTATTATCCTACTTGTAATAGTCACGAGCTTGTTGTTACGAATGATCCGTCGCGATGAGAGAAATCCATAGTGCGATGACTTGTATGCCGACCACGCGTTATTCTCTGTAAATCAGTTTACCTGTTATGACGTAAGCGCACTTCGAACGATGATGAAACGCGTTCGTCGATACGAGGTTGTGTCAAAATTTGTATCGCATATGTGTAATTTATTGTTTATCGTTAGTCTCTGTATTTAATATTATTTTAAAAATAAGAAGAGTTTAAACCTTGGAATTAAAAGTTCCTTTTTTTTCCTCGCGCATAATTGAAAATATCAGGTACAATTACAGTTGGTCACAAAATTATTCGGCCACTTTAGTTATTAATACTAGAACTACCGAATAGAAAATAGAATAGAAAATAATAGAAAAGTAACTTCTCATAGAAATTTTATAAATTTACTGTGGCGCATTTTTGGGGATTTTTTACGATTCTTTGTAAGAAATTTGCACAAAGAATTGTTACCCTTGTTATAAGTATTTTTTCGAATACCTATCATTCTGATTTCTTTGGTACAAAATAAGTGTATTTTAATCGTCAATAGTTCTAGTGTTAATGTTATTTCTTTAAAATATAATTTTCTTTTTCTGTATACTCTGCTTTGTTTAAAAAGTGTTAGGGTAGACCGAGACGAATTAAATAAAAATACGAATTCAGTGAAAAGAAAGGTTCTTAAGTTTGAACAAATTTTTTATTAACTCATTAACGTGCGATTTAATTTAAATTATTTTTCATATGGATCCGATTTAACTTTTTTTCACATGTTGGTGTAAGAAGTGTTTGAAAGTAAAACAAATTTTCTTATTGCAAAATAAAGAAGTTTATGAAATTTAACTGCAATACGAATTAATTTGATCGTCGTAACGAATGGAAATCGTCATTATTCATTTCACCCTGAAATTAACATGAGTTGCACTCGTCATTTGAAGTCAAAGGGTTAATGTTCAAACAAAATTTATAATAAAAAGTTAACTTTATAAATTCTGACTATTATTTTTTCACTCTTAACACTAGAACTCCCGACGATTAAAGTATATCTATTTCAACCAAAGAATTCAAACTAATAACTGTTCGAAAAACATATAAAATGCAAGGAAAATAAATCTTTATTCATATTTGTTACAGAAAAACACAATAAATTCTTTAAAATATATCAATTTAAATTTATAGAATTTACACGAGAAATTGCAAGCCAGTCATTTTGACCGCTTCGGTGGATCTAGTGTTAAAACAAATGATCCTATTCGCCTCGGTGTGTCCTATATATTATTGTGAAATTAACACTTAAATGTTTGTTAAAAACATATTGCGATTTAGTGTTTTATTTGCAAGCTTATAATTATACACAAAATTCGTTTGATATGTAAGATGGTCGGATACTTTTATCGCTAACTGTACATTCTTTAACGATACTCTAAATAACAGTTTACATTATATTTCTGATAAAAATATAGGTCACTCTGTGATATTTGTTACTAGTAAAAAAAGTTTGAAGAAACTTTTAATCACTTATAGTCCATAAAACATCTTTGCAAATATATTACATATTTTACCTATCTTAAAAAATTCAAAAACTTTGAAACAAATGTAAAAAGAGGTTGCTACTTGATTTTACATCAAACATAAATGGTTTTCATAAAATTAGGAAATTCTTTTGGAACAAATAAAAGCATGATTAAAGAAAATAAACCTGGATCACCGTAAGAGGATTAAAAATCCAAGTAGTCAGATAGAAGTAAAACCTATTATCCCTCTGAAAAGCTACGTGACTTAGAAATTACGTATTCGTATATCCACATTATATTAATTTAATTTATTTATCACTGCACCGGAAGCTCAATTATTTTATCACTGCACTTAATTATAATTGTATAATAAACAAACAAAATTCAAGTTACAGAAGGTTCATATGACCGTTAATTAATCAAAGTATCTCACAGAATGGGACTAGCTTTTGTATCCATTTCGCTTCGCTACAATTAAAAGTTACAACAACGAACAAGCCGCGTTACATAATGAATTGAATTCTTTCGAATTTCATTATGCACACCCGATTCCCAATTAAATATCACATAATGAAGAGAGAATTCTTTATTCTTTAAAATTAATCAGAAATTATATCCTTTACCGGAACTGGTATTGTCTGAATGCAAACGAGCATCGAGATTCGTCATTTTCGAGGAGAAATTTCTGCGGGTCGCTCGATAAGGAACAAAGAGACTGTCAGAATGGTACGTGTCCAATCACCATCACTTCCTGCTGGAATTGATTATTAATTGCCGGCACGTGTGCCACGTGCATCCATTTGAATCCCAGACGATGGTGCGAGGACATCGCGCGCATTTCGGCGGCCGATAAAGTTATGCCTGTACATCGGCTACTAATTAGCGATTGATTGACTTCCCCCTCTTTCCTTCCGGTCGGTATGGTCACGAAGACAAATTCGAAGAACGGTTATTTCGCTCCGCACGACTGATAAACGACTAGCCGTATAGGGAATTTTAATAGCCACTGTTTAACCCATTCGCTGCCAAGCCTAAATTATATGAAGTCATTCCCATTGCCAGTTGAGTTTTGCTTAATTTAAATTTGTAAAAGATCATTCTCTTTAAATAAGAAATAAAGTATAATTTTTGTAAAAAATTTTATTTCTAGTATTTTTTCAAGTTTTTTACATTTCTATATTTATGTTTGTAGCCACAAAAAATTTGCTAATTCAAAAGCCTGCATGTTATAAGATATTTGAAGGAGGACGAGTATACTCGTCTTGCAATGCATGACACCCTGCCAAAGACGAGTATACTCGTCCTTGGCAGCGAATGGGTTAATACTAAAACTACCGATGATTAACCTTTCACATAGGGTACGCTACTATAGTGGCTTTCGCGGATGCTATTTCTCTGAACGGTACGTTACTATAGTGGCTCACTTATTTCTCAGTCGTTGAGAGTTGTATGAAGCATTGTTATGCAATGGGAATATGCGTTTAGACGATATTATGGTTTTTCAGACACTTTGTATCAAAATTTATGAAGAAAACTATAATTTATTCAGTGATGTGTTTGTTGTAACATAATTATGTACTATAAAGCGCGTCTGGATGTAGTCTGAGTTAGGCCATGCCGTACAGTGGTATAGCTCCGCGAAAAATCTCGCCGCAGCTAATAAGGGACGTTCGGTAACCCGAAAATTGAAACAAATTTGAAACTCTGCTGGTTTGTAGAGGACCTCGAACTAAGTATCGCGCTATTTTTATTAATTATCTTATTAATTATCTTATCTTATCTATATCTATCTTATTAATTGTCTTCCAGAGCTATGAAATGCAACTAAATTCAATTCAAATCTTAGCACTAGAACTACCGGCGATTAAAAAAGGAAGGAAGAAATTTTCCAAAACTGACAATTATACATAACTGTGAAATAATTAATATATTAGGTTGGTCAATAATTTCGCGCGATTTGTAGCTATAATTGTCTTCCAGCGCTTTGAAACGCAACTAAGTTCAGTTCAAATCTTAAAAACAAAAGGTGACTTAACAGTTTCGATGAACAATATATTATTAAATAAAAATATTTCCTTTTATAATTACGAAAATCGCTTTCCATTCACATGTTAAAACCCTCGCGAACTTTTTAGCCAACCTAATAAAATCCAACTGAAGCAATATAATGCAGCCATATTGGATCAGATTATTCGAAACTATCAAAAAGACCACGTTAATACAATTTAGTATAACTACAAAGTTTACAATATATCTAAAAATATTCCACAATCTGTGTTCTTCGGAAGTGGTGCAATTTTATTGGCCACTACTGTAGATAGATGTTTATTTTGGGCCACTCGACCATAAAAAGGAACTCGGCTTACAAGTTAATCCTAATCATTCTCTCTGCATACACTCACTCACGTCTCACACCTGTTGTATACACATCTTATCCTGATCCAATCCTAATCTTATCCTGCTTCCTACTTGCTAAACTTAACCGCTAACCTGCTGGCTATCTTTTCTATTTTTCCTTTCCGTTCTTTTCTTCTCCATTTTTCTAGGCCACTCTCGCATTTTCTAGGCTGTACATCGCATGTTCTGCAGACTTTTCATCTAGTAATCTATCTATGCTAACTCCTCTTTCCAGTTTTCAACACTCTCTAAAGGATGCCTATTTGTATGAAAAAAATAAAAATGATGGATATTTTAGAAAACTAACCACGATTAATATCTTTCACAGAAAATCACAAAAAATGACCAAAAATGTATCGTTGTAAATTTATAGGATTTTTTATGAGAAAGTACTAACTAGCTATTTTGTATTCGTATATTTGATAGTTCTAGTGTTGAAAAGATGTAAGAATAACTGTAAATAGTTATTGATAAATTATGGAACAACTTTTGCAGGATAAGGATAGAAATAATTAAATTATTTAAGAGAATTATATAATTAATCGAGATAATTTTCGTGCGAAATTGACATTCCGTGTTTAAGAACGAATTTCAGAGAGTGAAAGTAATTTTATTAAATAGGAAAATGAGAAAATATAATTAGGATACGGAAATTGTGAAATACCGGGAAAAATTGCGGTAATAGAATTTTATTAAGGATTCACGAATCTTTAATAGAATTAAATCCTGACAATGTAAAATAAAAATTAATCCGTACTCCCAGCTATCTTTGTTAATTATGTTTACTAAAGCGATATATGTGCACGTACATTTTGTGAAGAAAAAAAATAAAATATGAAACATATTTTTATATTTTCTGTATTAATATTTCGACTGCGTTCAAAAGTACGTTGCACAAAATTCATGATATTTTAAACTCATTAAACTTACGCCAATTTTTCGTTATTGCTCTTTTGGTACACCATTTAAAATATTCTTTTATCATATTTTAAATAACTTTGATGTCGCGGCGAGTGGCACGTGTTACCGACAGCAAGCGATGTCTTTGACATATCATCAAAAATATAATTATTTCGTTAATAGCTTTCGGAGAACATGAAAAATTTATGCGTCTCGATGGACGCGTAACCCATCAATTTGTTCCCGTTTAATGCACACGGAATATAATAATTATTTTTACTTTCATTGGCGGGCTCTTTTTTCGAACGGTTTTAAAATTTTACCAACTTTCAACGCGAGACTAAAGTAGCTGCGAAAGAGTCAAAAAGCTCAACAATTATTGATGCTGCGGTCCTTTAATTAACAAATTTATAAAGTAAATCGTTTCCTATTGACATTAACAACATTTAAATTAATGTAGAGTGATCAATGAAAAGAGAAATAAAGAAAAAATATTCCTGAAATATAATTTACAAATTGTAAATTTTTCATAATTATAAAGAGTACTTAAAACGAAGTAGGACAGATTAAATAAATAAAAAACTAGGTTACAATTTTAGATTTTTCTTGACGAACAGTAATTGGATGAAAAGTATTATAGTACACGTACCATAAATTACTTAATCATATAACATCTTTCTGATAAAATACGTAAAGCGTATAATTAGTAATTTAAAGTTTATTATCAACTCGCTTTGTGTAATGAGCTCATTAAATGAGTAAGTTAAAACTGTTATTAACGTTGTTATAGTATGAAGCACATAAATCATGCCTGATCGATAATTATGCTATAATCAGATTGATCGCATGTTGCAGTTCAAAATTTCAAATAAAAACTACTAAAAAATACCAGTTTCGTTCATTTTATATAACACAAAATTGTTTTTTTTTCTATTTATTTTGTATAATATATAATAAATTCTTGCGGTAATTTCAAGTAAATTTTCCGCATTCGGCGTTATTAACGATATATTACCGAATAAATTGAACATTTTCATACTATTTAGAAGATTTAAGTACACAAAGTGTCTCAAAAAGAGGATAAATTCTTTTAACTCTTTGAGGCACAGGATTTCAGATCAAAAATAGACCCATGTTGCACAGGAATTTTATCGGGTTTTAAATGAAACAAAATTGGTATATTTTTACTAATAAAGGTACAACATCATGTAAAAACATAACAAAATAGTAGTAGTTAATTAAAATGTTAGTGCAATAAACCTTCCGTTTATTACAATTGGTCAACCGTTAATTGCGTGTTGAATGTTGCCAACACAAGGAATACATTTCTAACATTGTTTGAATACATTACCAACTGCTTTACATATATAAGGCGAAATATAAACCTATGCACATGCAGCTACTGCAAGATTTCGAGGTGGGACTAAAAATGTCCCACCATGCCGTGAAATACACCAAAAAGGTGGCACACTTTTAATCCCACCTTACCTCAAAGAGTTAAAGGACAATTCCTGGAGTAATTTCGAACAAATTTTTCTTCAGCTAAAACGTAGAATTCAAACTCGTTAAGAAGATATTATAAAGAAATATTGGCCAATCACAGGGCGCTTAGAGCGGCCAGTCTCCGGCGGACCATTGGCTACGCGCAGCAATTATGCGCATGTATGTCGGCGTGAACCGGAACACGCGTCGATCGGTGTCGGGATAAAATTATATCAAATAACCAATAAATAGCCGACGAATAAAGTCGAGTTATTCGTAATTCACGAATTCGCGAGTGCGATCACAGATTTTCCACCGTGTACGCGTGCGTAGCGTGTGCGTCTGCGCGAATGAACAGTTAATGCAAAATCGCAGATGCGAAGACGCTCCTTTCTACGATGCCAAATGTAAACAATTTCCAATTAGGCCGATCGTTCTAGGAATTCGAGCGCTCGAGGCCGGATAACATTTTCGAAACATCGGCGAGGTACGGCGCAGCTTCGTGACATAAACAAAGGACGTTGCTCAAGGTTCGATGCCCAGTTTTATATACGCGTTCGAAGGATACGGTCTACAAAGGACTCTCGCACACACGCAAAGACGAAATCGTAAAATGTTGGAAATCATTGATATCTCGCGTACGTATTGTTTCGTAGTGTTTCAACGATTCGGTAGCGCGTTGTCGTTTTATCGCGTAACTTTCGGCGGCGTGTAAATCGTTTCGTCGCGTACTTTCGGCGGTGTAGTGTAAATCACTTGGCTCGTCGATGGTCAGAATCGATGCGGAGAATCCGTGACGCACGTTTCCACGCAGTAGATCAATCTTTGGGTGAATGGGTAAGTTTAGTGGAATTTATTATTGATCTTTCTTCTTTAACCATTTCACTACGGTGCTCTCGGAATTGAAAGAGCTCTTGGTATACTAATCGATACAGTTTTTGTTGGCATAACAAAAATATGCATAGCAAAATTGAAGTATATTGTTTAATGAATGATGGTGGATCATATGTAAATGAAAATATAAATAATTGTATGGTACAGAAAACGTCTATGCACGCTTTTATCAGATGACTACTTAATTTTTAAAGGCGTATATATACGCTCTTCGTAGGGAAAGGGTTAACGTAACGTGAGCTGTGGCTTAACACTAGAACTACCGACGATTAAAGTATACTTATTTCTACCGAAGAAATCGAAGCGGAAGGTATATGAAATAATATGTAATGCAACTGAGATAAAGGTTTATTTATATTCTTAAGAGAAAATCATGGAAAATCTCCGCAAAGACACCGCAATTAATTTCTAGAATTTCTGTAAAAAATTAGAAACTGGTCATTTGGACCATTTTGGTAGTTCTGGTGTTAATCCTAGCTATACTCCATGAGCTTCTCGAAGGAGGTTATTTATTATCGATAACAATGTTGGGCGTTATTCGCGTAAATTTTTATTAGAATAAAATGTTACTCGTTATCCGATTTCAATCCCTTTTCAATTACTTTCTATTAATTTCTTATTCAAAAAAGATATTTAATTACTTGTTATTCTTTTATTCGAAACTGTTATTATTTTCGAATTATTTTCAAGATCAATTTTATATTCTTCTTTTTTGCATTGTAAATAACAGAATCAAGTACCATTATTCTTGAATAATTAATAATTCGGCTTTACTCTCTATTCAATCCTAGCATCCCCTTTCTCGATTTCGCCCGAGATATTAACGCGACTGATTCATGTTTATTCGAATTATCTTTTAACCCATTCGCTGCCAAGCCTAAATTATACGAAGTCATTTCCATTGCCATTTATATTTTAAGTGTCATTGTTTACCAAAGCTCTGTTATTTCTTGGTAAGAGCACATATATTATCATACATAATCATTTGTAAGCAGTAGTATTTTTTCAAGCTTTTTTACATTTCTATATTTCTGTTTGTGGCCACAAAAAATTTGCTAATTCAAAAGCCTGCATGTTATAAGATATTTAAAGTAGGACGAGTATACTCGTCTTGGCAATGCATGACACCCTGCCAAACACGAGTATACTCGTCCTTGGCAGCGAATGGGTTAAGACAACATATATCCGCGGTAATCTAGTTCTCTAGCGAAAAAGCGCACGAGAAGCTGCAGAACAGTTGTACCGCATGAAATAATTTACATATTAATTATATGTTAGTAACGCGTTTTTGAGACGTGCTATGTAGTCTGTCTCAGAGTATTCAGGAATAATATTTAAAAATTGTAGGAAGCTCGGTACTTCTTGAATTTTTTACGAACAGAAGAGTCAGCTTTCCCGTTATACAATAGTAACTAATTAATTATATAATAGGTGAGCTTCGAATACAATATTCCCTATGCCTATTAACCCTTTGCGAACGAACGTCGCCGCTGCAGCGACATTATAATTTGATTCCTAAGTCAAATGTCGCTCTCACAGCGACAAACACAATCGACCATTCGTCTGTTTCCTATTTTATTTTCCGCACAATCAGATGCTTAATTTATAATCTCGTTCCATATAGAAATTATTCTCCACCTGCCACGAATCAGACTCGAAAGAGTGCCCGTCCGCAAAGGGTTAATATTCTTCATCAAGTCTCCTACAATTGATTACCATTATAATCTCAGAAACAGTCGACAAGTCGTAATAATTGGTCGAGCAGGCGAGCAATTACTTCGTACCGAGATTAGAAATCTGTGATAAGAGATATGGAGCAACAGTTTATAATTTATGTAGTTGCGAAGGGTAGCGATTTGCATCGCAACATGGGTCAGCGGTACATCATTCTCGGATGTCATGACACGAAAATTGTTTAACAGCGTTCACCAGGGTAGTTTAATTTCGGTATACTTTAAGTAGCGTTGATTAACGTCGTAATCGTGATTCGTTACGTCGACGTCCGTGTTTCATTAAATTTTACGTTACGAACAAGAAACGCGTCTTAGAGGTAAGACATGGGAAACGAGACAAGCTCGACTAATATAATAAACAATTGCCTTAACGAGGCGACAATAGAGTCGCAATATTGATTATGGTTAGTTACTAACGATGACTGACAGCGGTTTTATGAAGACTCTTACACGAGGCTCTGATTTACCCACAAGAAGTGGTGGATGTTTAAACAACGATTGATGCAGGGATAATTTGATTTATCGTTTAGTGATAGCATTGAAGATATTAGTTAAACTTTTCACAAAGGAAACTTCAAACATTTGTTATATATTTATTTCTCTTTATTAATTTCTGATAAAAGTGTAGAGTTTTTGAAGAACCATTTTGGGATAAGTTCATTCAAAATACTAGAATAATTCATCGTCCAATTTTGACTACAAATATTATTATTTTTTCGAGAAACTAATATTTTTAATTTCTTTGGAGCTCGTGAAA
>SMSQ01009040.1:24162-37662 GCA_019453375.1 Ctenoplectra terminalis | reverse complement strand
TGAATGCGAAGATTTTGAGTGCGAGTGAAAAAGGAATATATGTGGAAAAAAGATAGAGCGATTGAGGGATGTACGTTTAAGCGAGTGAATGTTCGGGGCGCGGGAGATAGTGTGGCAAGAGAGCAGTGAGGAAAGAGAGCAGCGAGAAGAGAGAGTGTTAAGAGTATTATTTAGCAGTGTTAAAACTTAAGTTATTATTATTATTATTGTTTATTGTCTATTTAAATAAAACCAAATAATCCCCACGCGCCACAGAGCTTGATCATTCTGTCAGTGTCTTCAGAGTGTCAGTGACTTCCGTATTCTTCCGATCTTCCGCATCTTCAGTGTCTTTCCGTTTTTCCTTCCGCTTTACTTCCGTCTAGCTCTCTCTCTTTTCCTCTCCCTTACAAAATGAAATTAATTTTTGTCCAATCTTCTATTTACCGGTATGGCGTCCTGAGCAAAACATGTGATTTTGGCGCGGCAGTCAACGTGTTAACCGTTTTAGTGCCAGGGGTTTCTAAAAATCCGTATCGGATTGTGCCATGAAGCGCGATAGCGCTTCCTTCATTTATCTGCGAGTAATGCCGATCGACGCGGCCGCGCTGCTCTTTTTTTTGGTCGAAATATGCCGCTCGGCGCGCTCGCGCGTCAGATTGTTAGTCAATTTTTTAATCGTAACAGTTTGATCAGAAAGACAGCTAATCATGCAGGTTGTTTACGATTATTTGAAAGAAAATTTGTAATTGCGAGAGGAAAGTCTGACAGACTCGCGACAAGATACATTCTGAACCGAGCGTAATCGAATTGACGATCGCGACCAAAAAAAGCGACACTTTATTTATAAATTTAAGGTAAATTAAAATATAAATAATTCCATGGTACAAAAAACGTCTATGCACGATTTTATCAAATGATTGTTTAATTTTTAAAGGCGCATATATACGTTCTTCGCAGCGAAAGGGTTAATGTAAGTAAATTGTCTATCAACATTAGCACGTAACCGGGATAAAATTCCCATATTATATAAAGAGTATTAATATTTAAAATTCTATTAACCTGCAGTTAATTGGCACTTAAACTTGCTTCCTTTAATTTTAAATTCGTTCATCGTTCTCTTTTGTTCTTCCTTTTCATATAACTTTGACAATATAAATCTATTTCGTTTTACAACTAACCTAATACCAACGATAGAAAGCTGAAGCTTTCGAAAGAATTTATTCAACTATAA
This sequence comes from Ctenoplectra terminalis, assembly GCA_019453375.1. NCBI lineage: Eukaryota > Metazoa > Arthropoda > Insecta > Hymenoptera > Apidae > Ctenoplectra > Ctenoplectra terminalis. The sequence goes on along the minus strand of SMSQ01009040.1, from coordinate 36,449 downwards.
CTTCTAATTCAATTCTTTTTTAACACGTTAAGCGCCACGCTGATTTTGGTCGACTTTCCGTTAGGCTGTGTGCTGTGATATTAATTCGAAAACATTTGGTCGCAAAATAGTTAACAATTTAAGAAGAGAACTGTAAAAGTTTGCAAAGGAAAGTCGTATCTTCGTTTAATGGGATTTAACAGAATCCATTAATGAATTACAAGGTATTATTTTTTGAAATTGATTCTGCCAGTCTTTGGAAACCAGCGAAGCCTAAACGAGAATTTCAGCGTCGGTCCATAGGGACCGGCGTGGCGCTTAACGTGTTAAATAACTACTATTATTACAATTATTACTCAAAAATGACACTCCTTAAAAATAGTCCATTAAATTGTGACATCTACTAAACAATTATATATCACACAAAACTCTTATAAATAATCCTCACATTTCCCAATAAATCGATAGAACAATCACAATTGAGGAAGGAACTAAATATTCCACAATTCTCTCTACCTTTACTTTCTCTCGCTCCCCAACCCCATTCGTCAATCGAACTCTAACACGACATCTACCAACCTCTTTCGCCCACGAAAACTTCAAAAGAAACAACAAGAAACTCCGCAAGTCCACGAGTTAATCAATTAATCAATCACGCCAAGCGAAACTAACGAGGCTGCCGTGACGGAACAGAAACGAGCGACCTCGACTTCCTCAGGAACTTGCGCCACTGTTCGCGAAGGAACGGTTCCTGTCTAGCTACGGTGTACCGGAAGTAGATTTTCCGGTTGGAAGCTCGCTAGCCAAGTCGAAAAATAATCGCGAAGGAGATTAGCAAGGGTGTAACAGCGACGTTTCGGCGTTGAAACGCGGGGTGTGTCGTTTGGAAAAATTGACTTTTGAAAGGGGNTTTCCTTCTCAACGTAGCTTTATATATTTCCAACCGCTCCGCCTTTAGCTGAGTTTATAGATTCCTACAATTATCAACGATTAACCCTTTGCGGTCGAATGTCGAGCTGGACTCGACATTCCTATTTGCTATATTTCTTTCAGTTTTAACGCACGAAATATATTCTTTTATATCGAAATTAAATTTTGTAGGAATGTTGGGTTGGTACAAGTAAAGCGTACTCAATTATAAAATGTAACAGAGTTTTTAATAGTAATATTATACTCTTTAATTCTATATCTCACGCATTTTCTTTATATTCTCTTCCAAACTCATTTTCTGACTCTCTACTTCCGACTCTTCATTTTCAACTGTCTCGCACGCATATTTTCCCTCGCCGTATATTCCAACATTCTCTCTCTTTTCGTTCCTTAATCGCCCTCGCTCTGTCCAGGCATTCCCCGAAAATTTTCGGTCACACGATGATCTCGTTCGCTCGGTTCAAACACTCTTTTTTCGCGGTTCTATTGCTCGATCCCAAGTACTCTTCGTTCTCGCGTCTATCGTGCTGTTTCAAACACTCTTCTTTCGCACCTCTGTCGCTCGGTCCCAAATACTCTTCGTTCACACGTCTATCGCTCTGGACTAAACATTCATTCCCGGCTCGCCGTTCCATTGCCACAATAACCCGAGAACGGTTAAAGATTTTTGCACGAGGTAGAATTAATTTGAAGATCATTTTTAAACGTTTCGTCGAAGCAGAGTTTGGCAGAGAAAATTCATGCGGGCGAGACTCATCATCTTCATTTTTAACCCCTTAAGGGGTTAATATGGTATAAAATTGTTGTTTAGATGTTTAGATGATTAATAACCTTGCTCGATCCCAAGTACTCTTCGTTCTCGCGTCTATCGTGCTGTTTCAAACACTCTTCTTTCGCACCTCTGTCGCTCGGTCCCAAATACTCTTCGTTCACACGTCTATCGCTCTGGACTAAACATTCGTTCCTGGCTCACGATTCCAGTCGCATAATTTTATAGGAATTTATCAATATAGATATGTTACAGATTACAAACATATGATNATCGCTCTGGACTAAACATTCATTCCCGGCTCGCCGTTCCATTGCCACAATAACCCGAGAACGGTTAAACATTTTTGCACGAGGTAGAATTAATTTGAAGATCATTTTTAAACGTTTCGTCGAAGCAGAGTTTGGCAGAGAAAATTCATGCGGACGAGACTCATCATCTCCATTTTTAACCCCTTAAGGGGTTAATATGGTATAAAATTGTTGTTTAGATGTGTGTTTCTGATTAATAACCTTGCTCGATCCCAAGTACTCTTCGTTCTCGCGTCTATCGTGCTGTTTCAAACACTCTTCTTTCGCACCTCTGTCGCTCGGTCCCAAATACTCTTCGTTCACACGTCTATCGCTCTGGACTAAACATTCGTTCCTGGCTCACGATTCCAGTCGCATAATTTTATAGGAATTTATCAATATAGATATGTTACAGATTACAAACATATGATAATTAAGGAAAATTCGGTAAGCTTTTGGAAGTATTTTGTTAAATACGACCCAGTTGAGATAAAATATTGAGTATAATTAAGAACGCAAAGCTGCTTCTTTGCCAAATCTTTGAAAGTTGACGAACCGCGAGTTGCTCACGCCAGGATTGAAGTATACCTGTTTACTCTAAAGAAATAAAAATTAACCCTTTATAGCCCGAATTTTGTCTGCTTATTGGAGGAAAAATTGCAATTAATTACAGTTTTTTACGTTGATTTGAAAATTTTTCAACTAATAATTACCGTAGATGAATCGTGGTGTCGCTACAGTAATACAGTAATCAAATTTAATAGCGTAGTGATAATTAAACAAAATTAATTTTTTAAAATATAGATACATCAGTTTGTAACTTTTAACTCTTCGTGGCACAGGATTTCAGATAATAAAATAGACTATGTTGCATAGAAATTTGATTGCGTTTTAAATGAAACAAAATTGGTATATTTGTACTAATAAAGGAATCACATAATGTAAAAACAAAAAAGTAATAATAATTTAACCCTCTATAGCCGGAATTTTGTCTGCTTATTGGAGGAAAAATTGCAATTAATTACAGTTTTTCACTTTGATTTGAAAATGTTTCAACTAATAATTACCGTAGATGGATCGTGGTGTCGCTACGGTAATACAGTAATCAAATTTAATAGTGCAGTGATAACTAAACGAAATTAATTTTTTCAAATATAGATACATCAATTTATAACTTTTGAGTCACACGGTCCCATAGAGAGTTAAAGGTATCTGAAAAAATATAGAACACAAGGAAAGCAAATCTTTATTTATATTTTTCACAAAAATAAAATCGTGTAAAATCATCGAAAATGAATCACCAGAAATTCATAGGATTTTTATAAAAAATTAGAAACCAGTCATTTCGGCCACCTAAGTAGTTCTAGTGTTAAAATTCTCCTGCATTGCGGAGACTACGCGATACGACTCGGTAAAAGCCCATCTTCTAATAAACTTGCCGACGCAAAACGACGAGAACGATGCAAAACGGAGGATTCTCCTCCTTCCTCCCTTAACGTTACACACCGATCGCACGTCGCCTGTGTGCGTGCAACCACATTCTTCCACCAACACACGCTTCGGCACTCGGTGCTCGCGCAGCGGTGCGGAAATCCGGAAATTTTCTGGACAAAAGGAGCCCGGAAAATGAAGTCGCCCAGGGATCGGCTTTACGAGCCACCCGTAAGAAGTTCGGAATTAAGAGCGAGTTAAAGTGAAGCGATAACGCCGATAATGCCAGCCGAAGAGTGGAAAGGATGCCGACTGGCCGAGAGATATGGCGTGTCGATCGCGGGGGCGGTGGCTCGCCACACGCCGGCGAACTTTTGCCTTTCGAGCCGCGGGAATATTTCATTTTTTGATCCCTGCCGTCTTTGGCGGGAACTTCTTGCACCGGTGAATTACCGATAAGAAGTTTGCGAAGCTGAGAATTTGGAACGTCTGCGTTATCGCAATGTTTGCTTCGGAAAAGTGAATGATTTATTTGGTGGACGCCAGTGGATTTTATCGCGGGGACGATTGAAATTTTAAGGCCGGATGATTGGAGGGATAGGTTTAATTCTTTTAGAGCATTGGATGTTTACAGTGTAACTCGTCAGGTTGTCATTGGGAGGATTTATTGGGGGGAAATATTGTAGTGGTCTGTGAAAATGTAGAGGGAAAAAGCAGTGTGTTTCGAATTGGTAGAAAAATAAAAATAATATTTGTTTAGTCTTCTGGATGTTTAAATCTCGTTTTTGACTGCTGCGAGGCATTTAAATTTGATTCTTTTAGAGTGTTAGACGTTTACACTTTAATTCGTCACGTTGTCATTGTGAGGATTTATTGGGAGGCAATATTATAGTGGTCTACGAAAATATAGAGAGAAAAAGCAGTGTGTTTCGAATTGGTAGAAAAATAAAAATAATATCAGGTTAGTCTTCTGGATGTTTAAATCTCGTTTTCGTGACTGCTGTGAGACATTTAAATTCAGTATTGTGAGGCAATATTGTAATTGTCTGCGAAAATATAGAGAAAAAGAGCAGTGTGTTTGGAGTGGGTAGAAAAATAAAAATAATATCAGCTTAGTCTTCTGAATGTTTATCATTCATTTATGCATTTAAATTTGAGTTGAATGTATTAATAGGGATAAATATTTTCTTTTATGGATATATGTTTTTGCCCACATTGTCTAAATTTTTTTATTTCAGTATTCTTTTTCTTTTCTATTATATTCATCTCACGAAAAGTTCCCAAGAGCCATTTTGCTATTTTATATAATACTTCAGATTAAATACATCTAGACCGGGATATTGTTGATCAAATAATATAAACAGTATTAATTTAAATATTGTAGACCAATTATAGCAAGTCATCAATTAGGCCCTATACAAACGAGTGACTTTTGTCCGCACGATCTCACTGCGATCATATATCTTTCTCTGTTTTCCAAATGAAAAACAACGTAGACAATCGTATAATCGCAGAGAGATCGCACGGACAAAAGCCGCTCATCCGCATCAAGCCTAATTGTTCAACCTTATATTAGCAACAAATGTCAATCATTACTTATATTCTGAAATATAAAGCACTAGCGCAACATTTAATAAAGACTTAATGAACAAATGAAATTTCATAACAAATTTGTTTTAAAGCGAATCACTGATAATTATGATGTATTATCCAGCAAAGTTGTGAAGTATTTCGGAACGTAGGAAAATTTTCACAGCTTTTGATCGATCGTTGTAATCAAGGAAAATATGCAGATTTAACGCGCGATGAACCAGTCGATGTTAAATCGCGTTTAAAATCGTCCGATCAGTTTTATCAAGTTCCATCGATTCCAACCTCTTTGTTGCACATAATAGAATACCAGGCCACGACTTCGCGCAACGTTTACGAAAAAAAGGGGAAACCATTAATGCTGTTAAGCATAATTTTATGTCCGCTTGTTTTGTTCCGTGCGGTGCAAAACGGTCCGGGAGAAACGAAATTCTCATTCAGAGTTCTAAAGCCACAAAGGCACGTTAGACACAAAAGGCAGACGAGATAGCGTAATCAGAGCTTTGTTCGCGGTCAGCGCGCGATATTTATTTTCATTGTGCAATTATTGTCGTAATGTCCATTTCTAATGCTTAATATTACCGCGTTTAAGTCGCGTGAATTTCTCGCTCTCCAAGCAGTTCCTCGTGAATTTCGTAAAAACGGTCTCTGTCAATCTGTTGGTAAACCAACACCGCTTATAATTATCATTATTGCATCGCACGAGGATAAAAGGGAAGGATAATTGTGTTTTCATTTCGTTCAATTAACCTGCACATGTTAGGTTGTCCCAAAAATTTCTTTCCTTTTATTAACACTAAACCTACCAAAGCGGTCAAATGACCGTTTCGTAATTTCTTCTCCAAATTTTATAAATTATTAACGATGCACTTTTGTAGTGTCGTCGTTTTAAGGATTGATAGTTTATGGAAGGCCATAAAGGCGCAACGGGACAGGGACCGGACCCAACGGACGGACGATGGATCGAGGCGTAGGGAGGGTTGGACCGAAGGGAGAGCAGGGTTGAACGGGGTGAGTTGGAGAACGCTTAGGACAGTGTTGATGAGAGAGTTGAACGAAACGTGGCAGTGTGTTGAACGTTAGAGTAGAGTAAGAAAGAATTGAACGTAGGTGGGACAGTGTTGAACCGAGAGTAGAACAGAGTGCTGAGAGAACGTCAAATGAGAGTGTTGCGTGATTAAGGAATTATTGTAATATTAATAGTCTATTATCGCGCGTCACAATCACTTACCTATACTTAATTCTTAATAATGAAATATTTATAAACTATATTTAAGTAAAAACTCTATAATTACTACAATTTTTCTCTCACATTAAGAAATTGGAGGACAGAACTTATGTAGCAACCTAACAGTTATAATTAAATATATTTAAATGTAGTACACTAATCTATACACGTTAACTGCTACTTTACACTCATACCATGTTATACACAACGTTCCCTATCGTGTAAAAAAAATTAGGATCGCATCATCCCCTACGCACGCAAATAAAAACGAACTGACCTAATTTAATTATCAGCGCTAACTTCACTTTTATAATCCGAATAAGTTAAGCGAATAACGCAGAAATTATTTTCATTGTTACCGATAAAATAGTTACTTCAAATAACTGTTGCATAAAAAAATTTACATTATCGCATCCGTTGAATCGCAAGTTATACATTACCATAATTAATTCCGAATTAAATATGAAAAAGTGTCTGCGAACACGAGGTCCATTAACATATTATATATATGCATGTATATTTAACAGACCTTCAATGAATATTAAATTGTACGTTTCAAAAACAAAATGTCCTTCGCTGTCTTCTCGTAACAGCTTCGTTTCACAGTGTTTATATAAATATGCAGACTAGAAATTATATCAACTAGAATCATATCAACTAGAAATTAAATAATATATAACTTATTTGAGTTGACTTCTTCAAATATCAATCTGAAACACCATCTCATAGAACTAGCCCTCCCAGTATTAAGTTAGTGGGAGTGCACCGATAATCGTCGCAACGTAGAAGCAGTAGCTTTTGATCGCGATACAGATTATCGTACAACATGATTAGTATAAATATTCTGTTCTATACCAGGATAACAGTAATCAGATATTATACCGATAAAGAATATTTAAGACTGTTAGAATTCATATTTTGTTAAAAGTATACAATCGTGACAAACGTAGAAGATAAAAAATGAGACTAATTTTTATCAAATCTTCTATCTACCGCTGCGGTGTCCTGGGCCATGGCGTCCTAAGCAAAACATGTGATTTCGGCGTGGCGGTCAACGTGTTAATAAAACGAAAGAAACTTTTGGGACAACCTAATATTTTATAGCCGACACTTTTGCAGCAATAACAATACTAACAATACGAATGTCCGACAGAAATGAATCTCAATCGAACGTCACTGCAGTTAAACGCACATCTTGATTTAATCCCAAACCTGTTTATATTTTTCTTCGACTTAATTCCTGATTAGTCCCAAGACATCGAGCATTGGTAACGATCTTTGCAAAGTACTGTTTAAACGTTCGCAGGATGGGTGTGCAGCGTCAGGACGAATTAAATTCGCCTTGAATTCAACGAGCACGCCAAGAACACCCTCTTTTCGCCCGCACCCCTCGCTACGCCGCTGCACTTTCTCCCTCGCGCACGTCCACGCACACTTTTACCCGCACAAACTCGAGGTTACTGGGTGGTAGCTATCTCTGAGCGAGTGCATCTGGTTGAGGTGTGTGCGTTCACTTTCTCTGTTTTTCCTCCGTATCCCGATGAAACTTTCTCCCGGCGAGGGTGTTGATACCACTGCGTGAATATGCATTCGCCTACTTGAATAACGATTCAATTAGACCTGTTGTTTTGTTCGGTGCACTCCAGTGCACTCGATAAGGGTGAAGCACTCGTGGATGTGTACTGGGTCTTTCTAAAATGTTTCGCTAAACTTTTTTTTTCTTTTTTTTTCTTTTTCTATGGGGGTTTAACGTCGCGTCGACATCTAGGTCATTAGTGACACGGGATTTTGTAGAGGCTGGTTCAAATTTTGTTGAAAAAATTTGTTATTCGATTCTTTGAGTGAGTAGATATTAGAAGTAATAGATTTTTAGGGATAATAGATAAAATTAATAGACATTCTGGTATAAGTTAATTTGGAAATTTAATATAGATATTCGGATTATTTTTGATATAAGTAATTGCTTATATTTTAACGTAAGTAATATTTGGTTAATTTTTAATGTTAATAATTATTCATATTTTAATACCAGTAATGTTTGGTTAATTTAGAAATTTAATATAGATATTTGGATTATTTTTAATATAAGTAATTGCTTATATTTTAACGTAAGTAATATTTGGTTAATTTAGAAATTTAATGTAGGTGATATTTGGTTAATTTTTAATATTAGTAATTACTCATATTTTAAAATAAGTAATATTCGGTTAATTTAAAAATTTAATATAGGTAATATTTGGTTAATTTTTAACATAAGTGATTACTTATATTTTAAGTGTCGATTAAGTACTTGATCGTATTCTTCGTGTTTTTCTTCTTGTTTAACCCTTTCACGGATTAGTAAAATGACGATAAATGGTACAAGAATTGTCTATTTTTTTTTATAATCGAAAACAGTCCTATGTGTACTGAAAAATTAAAAAAAAATGCTTGTTTTACTGGTTCCTTTTCTATTTTTAAAGTTAATAATTGGTCCTACTATGAATTAACGTTGTATTTAAACATCGCACTGCTGCTACAACGTACGGACTAAACTGTGAAAGGGTTAATATTCATATTAAAATCCTTCGATTTTTTGAAAAAAGTCAGTGGTAATTCTCTGTTATCGAATTATTAGGTACCGTAGAAAGTTGGTGCGGATTTTGCCAGAAATAAATTCAAATTTAATTTCCTGTAGTACTTTCCAGAAATGATATAATAATAATGTTAAAATATAATAATACAAAGAAATGATAAAATAATAAAAAATTTTAAAAAAAACATATTTGTCGCGAATTTAAATATGTGTCATTAAAATATGTGTCGCGAGTTTAAATACAACTAAGAAAGAACGATTGCAGAGTCTAAAAAATCAAAGATTTCATTATCCACAAAAAATTTACCCGCACACGAATCGCTCCTATAATTTAACTAAGCACACCTCTTCCGAAACTAAACACTTCCCACACCACTTACAATTCACCTACAACCACATCACACCCAATTAGCTAACCACGATAATCAAAATACCCCCAATAAACAACCAACCACCCCACCAACGAACCAAATACACCGTCTGACTGCAACAACAGACACCCCCTAACGCGCCTACACGATCCTCTCGCACCGCAACGCAGAATTCCAAGACAGCCCTCGGCCGTCTTGCCCAACAACCGATCGCTTAATTACCGAATAATCACCGTGCCTGTGGACCGACACGCGCGGAAGTCTGTCTCCGAACCATTCGCTCCTCCTTCCATCGCGCCGAATATCCTTCATCCTATACCTCCAACGACCACGCTCCAACAAACATCCGCCCGAGTGCACAAAAGCACAAAGCACGCGGCGATGCATCCCGCTGTCTACGCATCAATTCGACTTACGCTGTTCCACCCCCAACCCCTTGCCACGTAATCTCTCCGTCTTCGTTTCACGGTGCATCTGTTTCCCGGTCGTCCCCCTGGACGCGACAGACTCGCTAAATACAGACGCTCGCCTGCTCGTGTGCTTTTCCACCCTCTCGCGTGTGCGGTCCAACCCCCTCCACGATGCGGAAATCACGCAGGCCAACCTGGTGGATGTCGAGGGGCCGGATTCGAGAGGGACTCGGCGTGTTTCGTTCGCCGGAGAGCGCGCCAGCGCGAAGGAACGAGATTGAAAGACACGAAAGAAAATAGCGGGAACACCGGAGCCGTGAGAGCGCGCAGGGGTTGGGAATGGGCGACACGGAGGGATGTACAGCGGCTCTTCCTTTGCCGACGTCCCCGAAGGACCGTGTTTTCTCGCGAAACACACTGCTAGGCATCCTAGATACTTCCGGGATAATAATTATAGCCGCGGAACGCCGTCGCGGATCTTTATGAAACGAGAGAACTCCTGTCGCCTTGCCGAAGAGTTTGTTCAGCGTTGGTGGCCAAAGTTGCGCGTCGGTGTTCAGCTTCCTGAACCCGGGATTGTTCGACGCGATGGATGTTGATGAAGTTGGTGGATGCCGCGGCATTGTTCGTAATTAGTCGCGTGGCAGTTAATTGCGATCGTCGACGGTGTACGGAATTTTGGTTGGATTATGAGCTTTATTTCTCGCTGGCTTTTGTAGAGCTGGGTCTTCGGATCTGGTGACTCGAGGGTAGAGAAGGTGTCGCAGGTTTCTGTGAGCGTTAAGGACAGTTAACGGCTTAATTTATGATACGGACGAACCCTGGCTATTTTTGAGAACGGTCATTTTCACATCTGACGTGTTATTAGTTTACGACCTAGAAACTGGCCAATATTTCGATGTTCGACGATTTCTGCTCAATAGCAAAGTGCCGTATCCTAATCTTTACCAAGAACTGACGCACGTGTACTTCAGCTGCTACATTCTGACACCGTCACTTCTGAACATACCTGACTTAGGACTGACGCACGAACTCTGAGGGCGTGACATGGACCACCTCTCTTGACACGTTTATTTTCGAAGACATTTTTAACCTTTTAACCGTTTGAGTACGGGAGAATTTTCTTATGCATATGCTAAAAGTCCGGGATGAAATGCGTAGTATTTTTTTTGGGAAACAATGAAAATGGTTATAATTAACACTAATTGTTATGTAACAAGTATTTTCGATGAAAAAAAAATTTTTATTTTCACTTATAACAAAAATGTTTTGCTGCACAAATTCCATGGATTCCTTTTTTACATATAGCGCCCTTATAGATCTGGTGATGATTTAAAAAAAATTACAGTCAAAACATTATATATCCTTTTACATTGACCCATTTTTTCCACCGTACCACAATTCACAGGCTTTACTACATTACTACTGTATATTATTTTAATTCTTATATTGTTAAAAGCCACAACTGAGTTAAATGAATAAAAACTGCTACCGATATTACTACAACTACTCTCAATAATTGCGTAAAGTATACTACCAACAGCAGCGTCTTCGCATTCTCGATACAAAAAAAGAGAAGCGCTATCGACAAGTGAAGCGCGATAGCGCTTCCCCGGACTCAAACGGTTAAGGTTAAAAGAAAAGGTTTTAAAAACAAAAATCTTTTAAAATAGAATATCACTTCGGTAATGTAAAATTAGAATTTTTCTTTCTTTTTTTTTTGCGTTTAGAGCGATTGGCTGTGCTAAAAGTACCCGGACTTAAAGGGTTAACCCTTTCGCTACTACGGGCGACTATAGTTACCCTCCATAAGATGCTACTGTGATACTACGGGCGACTAGCCGCTCTCCATAAGTATCTCACTCTAGATGTTAACTCCCACTAGATAATTTAGAATAAAAAATTATTCTTAACCCTTTGACTACTGTTGACGCCTATTGGCGTCCGAAACATGTTGGCTTCCCGGTACTGTTGGCGCCTATTGGCGTCCGAAACATATTATGTTAATTTTTGGTTTGACGTCTTAGACACGTCATTCGCTCCTAGGGGAAAAAAGTGAATGATGTGTCTGTACCAAACGTCAAATGTACCCAAGGGGTTAAGAGGGTTAAGTGCTTCAGATTTTGCTGACTTTGCTATTGAGTCGGCCTTTTAATTACCATCGATATTGATGCGCGAAGAAATTTCTAAGGATGTTTCTTTCGCGACTGAAGCATCATTTATTTAACTTCTGTATAAAGTCACCGATAACTGATAAATTTCTATTAATTGTCACGTAACGTCGTTCCACAGTGCTCGCCTTCAGCACTTGATTTAAATAACTAATGCGTGCTCATTGGATTTAAACTTCATACTCGGTTCGTTGAGTTACTCCGGAAAGTTGGACGCGCTCTCCTAATCAAGACTATTGCGACACATTTGCGTTCTTCGCATTATTCCCCGAAGAAACCGCAGTAAATTATTTGCACAATTCCTCTGCCACCAACGCTGCTAAAAAAGAAAAAAAAAAAATATTTTCCAGTTTTACACTCCAACGCAATATTGATTCGATCAATCAGACATTCGCGACGATAAATTCGTACGAGAATAAAATAAATCCGCCAGCGGTTAAATTCCGTTAGACAAACGAAAATACAATTTATCTCGACGATTAAAATAACGTCACCTTTCTCTGTTATTTTGTTGTATTTTTTTTTTTTTTTTTTTTTTTTTTT
>SMSQ01009040.1:867-24060 GCA_019453375.1 Ctenoplectra terminalis | reverse complement strand
TTTTTTTTTTTTTTTTTTTTTGTGTGTTTTTCACCTAAAAATGAAATGGAATAAACTGTAACGTAGCTTCAACGCGTGTCAAGTCGGTAAACGTTTTATTGCTTGATTCAGCGATTAAAGGTTGTCACAAACGCCTCCGGCAACGACGCACTGGACAGTCCTGTCACCCTCCGGTGAAATCGTCCCGCTCAAACAACTTGATAGTTTAGCTCTCGAAGCGAGATTGTAAGACTTCTTCGCAAACGAATCTCGTCGCCGGGCAAATAGACACAAGCTGCTTAAGCTCACCGAACAGATTGCTCTCACCCCTGTCCACGAGCATCGCCTTTATTCCTTTTCCATCTGGAACGCACGTTTTTCTCCGGGTTATCGTTTCGTAAAGTTGTTCCTTTGGACATCGTACCTTCATCGAATCGCGATTCCCGGTTTTGCCTCGATTCCTCGAGACTGGCAAGGGACGTTCGGTAACCCGAAAATTGAGAAAAATTTGAAACTTTGCTGGTTCGTAGAGGACCTCGAACTAAGTATCGCGCTATTTTTTTTTTTTTTTATCCGCTGATATTCGGTTTTTTTAATAGTTATTACCCCACCATGTATACAAAAGTTATACGATTTAAAAGGATACACTGTGTAGTGCGTTAATTTTTTTTATTTTCTTTAAATGGAATAGTATATTTTTTATACCAAAATATGGAAGAATGTCGAATTGCGAGTGAAAAAGTAAAAGAAATTTTTTTTATAGGCGGAGGCGTTTCGGAGATTCGAAGGTCGACTTTGTTTCTTTAAATGGAATACTATGTTTTGTATACTAAAAGTCCAAATTTTTGAACGGTCGAAAAAAAATTTGTAGAATGCACATATGCAATTTATAAATGAATTAAATTTATTCTTAAATTAAACTGTTTTATCACAGTTTTAGAATGTTCTTTGTACTACGGATTCGAGTGTATTCAGCTGAGGTTTCAAAAGTTTAATAAAAGTTTGAAAAAAGTATTTTAAAATATACCTTATTAACGAATTCACAAGTGTAAAAAATGACAGGAATGGAACTAATAATTAGAACGAAGTAAGTTGTAATGAAACAACGAAACTCTCCTTGACATCGTGACTAGTAAAGCGGGATATTAAAAATTAAATATTTAAACAAATTATATTACAGTTGACGCACGCTTTTAAAATACCATTTTTTTTTTTTTTTTTTCAAAACAACATTATATAATTTATTATTCTCCGTAAAAAGAAAAAGCAACCAAAATATTTCCGAGATTAAAACGTATTGTTCAAACTTTAACTATATATCGTACAACTTTTATACCAGCCATCCTATTTAAAACACGATTAAAAAAAATAATCCAAATACTTATATTTTCCTAGAGTACCTTAATTACTGTCTCAAAAACGTAATAAAATACACGACCGAACATTAATTACGAGTGACCAACGAGCCTGAACCACTGGCAGCGCTTCTTTTTTCCGCGACGTTGAAAACGTAAAGCCAGCCACTACACGTTGCTCTGTCATTTTCCCCGTAATTAAGCAACTTCTGTTCGTACCGATATTTTAATCGCGAGCGACGCAGCTTAACCCAGATTTCAACTGAAGCATGTTTTCACGTACGACATGTTAAAAGTCAACGGGGGGGAAAAAAAGAGAGGGAGAAAAAACAAGAGGGAAAAAAAACTAGAATTCAAAAAGAAGAAAAAGAAAAAAAAAGGAAACGGAACATGCACCGATACACATCGGTGGAAAAAGCAGGAAAAAAAAAAAGAAACGAAAGAAGCGTTGCCGAATTTCGTTTCTCTTTCAGCGGTGTTTGCCGAAGAAAGGGGAAAGAAGAGGGACGAAGGGGGATGGAACGCCGCTCGAGGATTCAAACGACGAAACAAGTATCGTGCTGCAAAGCCTCGACGGCTGCAAACGTACGCGACTCATTTTCGGAAGTGGTTCATTTTTTATTATTCCCTTTTCCCTCTGAGTCGTGAAATGTCGTTCAGGAGCGTATCCTCTCGATGGATCGTCGTCGAGACTGTACGCGGAAAAACAGTATCTTTTCTTTTTGTTTTTTTTTTCTGTTTTTTTTTCTGTTTTTTTTTTTTTAAGCCTGTGTTCGCCGAGCTTTTATATCGAAATGATTCTATCGGATCGGAAGAAAGACGAACCGGTTTCCGGTGAGCGATGGAAAATAATGGCGACCGCTGAGAGGTATAAAGGGGATGGATTTTAATATGCAAAACAAGGATCGGGAGCTGATACGCGCAATAAGTGGAGGAGATTGGAGTAAGAAGGGAAGTGGAAAGGTAGCTCGGTTATTTTTATACTCTGTTTTGCTTTGAACCGTGAAACAGGACGAGATTTGCTTTTTAATTGATGCTTGCTTGCTCTGGTTGTAATAAAATGTCGTACGGGTGCTGAGGCTAGAGAGAAAACATGATACTTTATGCTAATTAAACGGTATCGTTTTTTTCTGTCGTTGTGGGAAACATGGTAGTTTTATGTTTCTAATGGGGATAGAAATGTGGAATTTATGATGGAACGCGAATCTCTGAATTAGGAAATTGTAAAATGTATGGAGATGTGTATCGAAAAGCGGTCTTCGACCGGTGGCGGGGGATGATAGCTGGATGGTACCACAATGGTGGGTGAATAATTTATGCAATATTTTATTGATCGTGGAATAATTTATTTAAATCGGGGCAGTTTTTCGTAATACTTCAGTTTTGCAGTTCTATGCTGCCATATCGCGTTTATTGAAACTAGTTATGGTCTGATTGTGCAGATGTAAAATATGAAATTAAGTTACCGATTGCAGCAGGAATTAGATTGATATATTTCTTATTAATAGTAACAACCTCGACTGCTATAATTATTATAATTATATTTATATTTATTATATACTACTTATATTGTAATATATATTTCAATTACAAATATATAATTATAAAAATATGTATTCAATTATAATAATTTTAATTTTATTAATTATTATAATTATATTTATATTTATTATATACTATTTATATTGTAATATATATTACAATTACAAATATAGAATTGTAAAAATATATATACAATTATAATAATTTTAATTTTATTACTATTATAATTATTATAATTATATTTATATTTATTATATCCTATTTAAATTGTTACATATATTTCAATTATAGATATACAATTACAAAAATATATATACAATTATAATAATTTTAATTTTATTACTACTATAATTATTATAATTATATTTATATTTATTATATATTATTTAGATTATTGTATATATTATAATTATAAATGTACAATTACAAAAATATATATATAATTATAATAATTTTAATTTTATTACTACTATATTTATTATATATTATTTATATTGTTATATATATTATAATTATAAATATACAATTACAAATATATATATGTAATTGTAATAATTACAATTTTGTTAGTACTATAATTATTTCACTATAATCAAAATTATCAGATAAAGGATTAATATTTCAAAGCTCTGCAAAGTACGCAAAGAAGTCAGCAACTCGTACAACAGAACAAAGAATTGAATTGTTAATCAATTACGCTGAAAGCTAGTTTAATACGTTCATCGATAATGACAATCGCCGGAAGCAACGAATACGGAAAAACAGTACAACGAGCGATTCAAATTACGAGACAAATGTTGGAGAAACGACTGGCGAGAGACGAGCGCAACTCATTCTCGGAAGTGCTACGTTTCTCATGGCTTCTTTTCTCTGTCCCAGTCAGGACACGCAATTTAGAATGCATTTCTGTAATTCAAAACGCAAGGAAAGTTTCCGGATTCGAAAAAAAAAAAAAAAAAAAAGAAAAAGGATAAAGAACTGAACAGTTGCGGTTGGAGAACAAGGAAGACGCTTCGTTGAGAAACTTTCACCCTGACGTTTATTTCATTTTCAAGAGGATATAAAAATCCTGGCGAACGTAAAAAACGTGACCCGTTCGTACGCTTTTATGTTACGAGATAAAAGAGGGAAGAAAATATTGGTAACGCTTGAAACGGGGAATAAAATGTATAATTTATAAAGAAATTGTGTAACATCGATTACGCGTAAACTGCGGATTTTTTAAGATTATATCGAGTAGAATAAAAATCGACATTAATCACGGAATGCTATAATATACAGAGTGAGTCTGTTAACGTGACGACCTCAAATAACTTTTGAGGTATTCGTTTTACGAAAAAACGGTGGTCTTATCTATTTTGTATTTCCTAATTTGTTTATTGAGATATTAGGGTCACCTTCAGTTTTTTAAATGGAATGTGTAACTTTTTTTCCGGATTCTGGTAGACCATCAAATTCTGCGTAAAAAAAGTATCATACAACTTGGTACTTGCTTTAATAATAACACTAACAGAAACAAGATAAACCAACTACTGAAACTTCTAAAAAATACTAAGCTTCTTCATGAACTTAAATTGTCCAAACAAATTTTCTCTAGAAACTACGTCTCTAATAAACCAACTTCACAGTTAATGGTACTTAAAACAAACAATCCAAAAAACAAACGATCAAATTATTAAAAAAATGAGGAATATCCAAACTTACATCTTTCGACCCAAAGTAAAGAACTCGAAATCCAAATTTCGGGCTGAAATCGGATCACAGCGTTCCAAAAATACTTCCACGAGTATACCGTGGCACGCTCTGCCTGCACGCAGAGGTCCCTTAAAAAAAATGTTGTTCTTTGTCGCGCATCAGAAGCGAACGAGGAGAATCGGATCAAAAACCCCGAAACAGTGATAACAGCGGGCGCGAGGGAATAGGACGAAAGGCATGAAAAAAAAAGCGAAAAAAAAGCGCGAAAGAGCACGAAACAGACAGAGAGGAGAACGCATGAAAAAAAAGAAGAAGAACAGCGGCAGAGAGAAAAAAAGAAAAAAAAAAGTACCGGCACCGGGGAGAGACGCATAATGGCAAAGGACTCAAACGAGGAGACAAGTGTCGTGCGACAAAGGGCCACCGGCAGGGGTTGCGCACGACTCATTTTCGGAAGTGGTTCATTTTTTATTATTTACAGCTTCGTATATGAAGCCTCGGTGAGCTTGGACTGGCTTCCACCCCGTGTAATCCGACTGAGAAAAAAAGAAAAAAAAAAAAGAGAGAAAGGCAGACGGATGAGAACTGCGTGGAGGAAGATACGAGATTCGGTAGGGTGTTAGAAATAAGGAATGTGTGAAACGAGTGAATGTTTAGGCTAAGCTGAAAGAGGTATGAACGTTAGTTGTTCAAGTGCGTGCGGCCGGTGTCTCCTCGCGACGGGACGACGCCGGTATGTTTAGGGAAAGTGTGACGGCGGATAAAATGATCTCGAGTGGTTGAAGTGATGCGAGGAAAGAATGTTTGGAACCGAGCGATCGAACCGTGTGAACGAAGTGATTGGGAAAACCGTGTACGTGATTGCGAGAGTTTGGACCATGGATGCAAGGGATGGAGTGCAAGGGAGAAAGGGTGCATGTTAGAGCAGAGGAAAGAATGAACAGAGCGAATGATAAAAGTGTGAATGAGTTCAGCGACGAGGCAGTTAGAAAGAAGGAGCAGTTAGGAATAAGCAGTTAAGGATAGGAGTTCAGAGTTAAGGGTTGAAGAGTATACAGTGTGTTAGAGTTAGCGTCGGAAGAATTATTATATTGTATTTAACACTTTACCGACCGGCCGTCGATTAATCGACGTTTTGTTCTCAGCGCTTACCAACCGGTCGTCGATTATTCGACTGTTATTCCACAGCACCTATCGACCGGTCGTCGATTAATCGACTTTTGTTTTATCCGTTAGATTCGGTTAGGTTAGACTGACAAATAGCAAGCAGCAAGCATTTCGAATTCTGTATTCGAGCATAAGAAAAGCGCATATATTCCCGCGCGACAGTCTACTTGCAAGCCGAAACCGAGCCGGTGTCTCGTACGATCTGCGGCTGAGTGGCCGGTGAGAAGGGCATAGGATTCTCGAACCGTTACCGGTCGGTAAAGTGTTAACATTAAACTTTACATGTATACCAAAGTCTCATCCCACTTAATTATATCCCCACGGTATGGTAGCAGTTGTAGAAAGTGAAAAAAGAAGGAGAGAAAGAGAAAATTGGAAGAATGAGAAGAAAGATGGAAAGGAATAGAGATCCTTTTGCATGTCGCACAATGAGGGAGTATTCGTCGAACGTGGGCGTGACTCGCGAGAAAGAAGGTGCCCCGTATCTAGGGTCGGTGAAGAAAGGACAGGCGATTTTGAAAGCGTTCTGCCACAGTTTTAAACGTCGACGACTTTGGAACGGGCGAAGACTGGTCCGCCCGGTGAAAAGGTTCGCCTGTGGAAAGTTTGAAAAGTTGCTGACCCGATCGAGGACCCCGTGAACGACTTTTCATCTGGCCTTCGATCGGCGCCCGTCGAACGGCCAAAGTAGCCAATCCTGAGAAGTTTTGCCGAGGTAATTACCGGCCGCTGTAAGTGGGACAGCGAGCAATGCGGAAGAGCCCCTTGGAGCAATCTTATTGATATAGTTTTTCCTTGATGACTGTGATTAAAATTTAATTGGACCGGAAGGTAGGGTGTCCGATCCAGGTATTAAGGGATTTCGATCGAGCGTCGGCTTATTGAGGGCTGATCGACGCGGATATCGGCATGTGCTACGTTTCTGTGAAGCGTTTGATGTTTGTTGGCATTATGAAACGGCTTTCCTGCTGCGTTCGTGAAAAGGGAGGCTTCGTAAATGTGTAACGATATGAAATAACAGTGGATTAAAATACGTGTTTCTCGTGTACGTGTGTTTTGCGCGCTACCGCCGAGCGGTTTGGAAATGTTTGAATTGTTTTAAAAAATAATTTAAATCCCTGTGAAGTCCGAATTTTGTTTGTTTGTCAGAGAAAGGAGATACGATTGATTACAGTATTTTACTTCGATCGCGAAATTTTTGAAGTAACGATTGCTATAGATGGATTGTGGTATCACTGCAGTAATACGGTAAGAAAATTTAATAGTACAGTGATAACTGAATGAAATAAATTTTTTGAAATTGNTGCGATTTCTGCTCAATAGCAAAGTGCCGTACCCTAAATCTTCACCAAGAACTGACGCACGTGCACTTCAGCTGCGACCTTCTGACACCGTCACATCTGCACCTACCTGACTTGGGACTGACACACGAACTCTGAGGACGTGACATTGACCACCTCTCTTGGCACCAGAATTTTGAACCGATTGGACATAGCATGCCTCACACCCTCTTGGCGACGACACGCCTAACGAGGGTGTTTAGTATTTAAGAAATGCCACTGTTACGATTAAGATTAGAATTAAATGAGAACTGCACTAGAGAATTATTATAACTGCATTAGAATTGAACCAGAACTGTGAAAATTGTCAAAGTATTGAACTGGAGATGAGATGAGATGCGAACATTGAACATTGAACATTGAATTAGAACTAGAACTGGTGAACTACTGAACTGTGGAACTTGTACTATCTGAATTAAATATATCATTTATATTATTGTTATAAAAGGTGTTGGCATCCTTGATGCTAAATAATCGACTCCACGCGAACTGTGAGAGTCAACACACACGCATTCGATATTTTGCACTTACGAAGAATGTTACGGAGTTGACACGCGTCGATTTTGATCAAATTTTGATGTGATACAAATATAGAAAAAATACTAGACACGTGTCTCTTTTATATCGGCCATCGTTCACTTTCAAGAGGGTGAAAAATCTATTTAACAGTATATCTTGAAAACTATCGTGGATAGGGGTGTTATCAGCCCTCAAAATAAAGGGTGAAAAACTTATTTAACAGTGTATCTTGAAAACTATCGTAGATAAAAAGAAAGTTTAAATCTACGGTTTGCTTATTCTTTAATGCCGAATCCAACTGTGTAAAAACTTAAAAAAAAATGAATTCGTTAAAGACACTTTTACTGTCATAATTTTTATCGATTAAATGGCAACTGAACAATTAAAAATCTTCCACTCGAAAGCAATTTTATACCACATCATAGAAGTGATTCGTTAATTCTTCTTTTTTACGCGACAATCTTAACGCTGTCGTTTAAAAACTTTTCACCATACTTCGAGAACTGATATCACTCCGTCAAAGTGACCAATATAAAAAAAAAATACGTGTCTGATACTTGGCGTGTGTCGACTCTGTAACCTTCTTATCGCTCGGTCGCAAACTCTCACGCGTTCATGTACACAAACACTCAGCCATCCCATATTAATTACAAGTATATTGCAAACTAATTTTAAGACCTCTGTGGGAGTCAACACAGGGTGATAGAGATAATTCTGAGCTACTGTTTACTTTATGAAAATGTAAAATTGCTTTATTAACGAGTTATTAACGAAAAACACCAATAACTTCTTAGGTTTTTCGGCGAAAAACTTTTCCATATTCAAGTACACGAGTCGGCACTAATTGTGCAAACACACGAGCTTGTAACAGATATTTAAGTACAAGTATCGGGAAATGCAGCTTAACGGTTCTTTCTCCTGTCTTCCTCCGCCTTTTTCAACTCCTTCGATGCACCACAGCCTAAAGAGTTCTCTATCCATCGGCGGCGCGCAAGAAGTTCCGGTTATGACATCAGCATTGTTACGCGAAGCCGTATCGACCTATACTTAGCGAGCTGATGGAAACTTGGTCGAAAGTTTTGCGTTCGGGGTGCTCCTTGAGCATACTTTGCCAGCCATCGCGCGACCACCTTTGTTGGATGTTAATACCTCCTCCGCGGATTTAATAAACTGCTCATTAACCTTATTGCAAGTGAAATACGGAAGTTTGTTTCGGGATCGTTAATTTTGACGAAGGTGTGTTTGAATGAACGCGAACTGGCTTTTCTCGAATACGTTTTAAAGTCTGTTATGGTTATGCGTTTTGGATGATGTTCTCTTTCTTGGAACTTAGGAACAATATTGTTCGTTTTAGTCTGTGCAGGATGTGGGAAGCGATGTGTTTTTTTTTTGTTCTTATGGAAATTTGAAGGAAACGTTGGTTCTTTAAATTTAATTTTTACTGTTGTTGTTTATATTACAGTTTGGTACTGTTAATTAGTGTTTGTATGTAGGGTGTTAAAAATGAAACTTTTCTAGAAGGAATATAAGTTCGAAGTTGCAGTGTTTGTGATTATTAATTCATTTATTAATTTGGAATTGTTGAATTAGTGTGAATGTATGTCAGTATATTAAATATCAATATTGTTAACGTTAATATGTAAAATAATTGGACTGAATTAATTTTTAAGCAAAATTCTTTAATTATGTTCGTCCATAATAATATTTACATTTTTCATGCTTGTTGGTATTCATTTATAATCTCCAAGTAAAATAAAAATTTCTAAAGATATTACAGCATTAACATTTTTAACATAANTTTAATCTGGAGTGAAAGAGATTGAGAAATAGAAGAAGAGAGAATGAGGGAATAAATGAATGGAGAAAATGCGTGTGGAAGTTAGTCGGAGAATAGTCAGAGTTGAGTGAAGGAGAGTCAAAGAAGGGTCGAGGGTCGAGAATCGAGAGGAGTGAGTCGAGTGAAGAGAAATAGAGAACGAGTATTGTATTATTGAGCATAGTTATTAGTTAATAAATAGTTATTGTTCATAAGACAGTGTCCATTAATGAGTCTTTATGGAGACACCCGTCAGCAACCTAAAATCCCTACATTAATATCGCGAGAGATGCACTGTTTAGAAATAAACCGAGAGTTTCACTTTTTTCTACGAAGCGTGCGTTCTATTATAGCAGCTACTCATTGAATTGGTAGCACGTTTAACGTTTCACGGTTGCGTCGCGTGTCGCGACATGTAGAAAATTTATATTTTCGCGAGTGGTCCCAATTCAACGGGTAGATACTGTACTGTATTTCGTATAAATTACGAGATGAGTTCTACACTGGTTCTGTGTATCTTCTAATAGCACTCCGAATGTATTCCAGCTGCGTTCTATCTGTATTCTAACGGTATGCTGGTTATTTTTCAATTAGTTCTCTCGATGGAAAAACTGTGGTACGTTGTGATCAGCGAATGACTGTTTCTGTAAATGGGTGTGCTTTTCTCTTATCGCTAGTTTAATTTTGGTGGCAAATGGGTCGCTCTCTTCAAGAGTAGTATTGATATTTTACGAGGTTTAACAGTTTTTCCACCATGGAATGTCTGGACTTCAGCTCTTCGCTCGAAGATCTGCAGATATTGGTCGTACGCTGGTTAAAAATTCGAATTGGCTTGATTATCGTTTAGCAATACAAAAATCTGGAATTCAGACCTTGATAATTCCAGTTCGGTTTGGTTTATGGTGGTCGTTGGGTCACAGGTTAGGCAGAAAATAATCAACGCTCTATTATTGAATTTTATATTATTCTCTTTTGCATTTTTGTTGCGAAAATAAAAACTTTTACACATTTTTAAAACGTTTTATAATAAAGAATGTTACGCGGCTAGAAAAAAAATATTCGTATAGAAACATTTAACCTCATTAGCTCGAATGAATCGCTTACTTAATTTAAATTTCGATAAACACTGAATTTTTCTTCTCAAAAAAATGCTACATAATTATTCTTTTGTATTTCTATTCTACCATTCATCGATGTGAGCGCAAGATAAAAACTTTTCCAAATTCAGTTATAATAATAATAATAAAAAAGAATGTTACGTGGCTAGAAAAAAAAATATTCTTACAGAAACATTTAACCTCATTAGCTTGAATGAATTTCCTACTTAATTTAGATTTCAATAAACACTGAATTTTTCTTCTTAAAAAAATACTCCATAATTATCTTTTTGTATTTCTATTCTACCATTCATCGATGCGAGCACAAGATAAAAGCTTTTTCAAATTTTTAAAACGTTTAATAATAATATACGTTACGTGGATAAAATAAAAATATTCGTACAGAAACATTTAACCTCATTAGCTTGAATGAACCACGTAGTCAATTTAGATTTCGATAAACCATAAAAATTTTTTTTCTCAAAAAAATGCTGCATAATTATTCTTTTGTACATTTTTTGTATCATTAATCGATGTCAGCACAAGATAAAAACTTTTCCAAATTTAGTTATAATAATAATAATAAAGAATGTTACGTGGCTAGACAACTGAATTTTTCTTCTCAAAGAAATACTCCATAATTATTCTTTTGTATTTTTGTTCTACCATTCACCTATGTGAGAGCAAAATAAAAATTTTTTCAAATTTTTAAAACGTTTAATAATAATAAGTGTTACGTGGATAAAAAAAAAATATATTCATAGAGAAACATTTAACCTCATTAGCCTGAATGAATCGCCTACTTAATTTAGACTTCGATAAATACTGAATTTCTTGTCTCAAAGAGACGCTTCATAATAGCGTCTTCGCCTTCGTCTTCGGACGAGTTATCGATTTTAATATTATTTTGCGTCAAACGGTATTTTAAGGGTTCAAGCAATCTTCGTAATAAAGCGCGGCACCCCAAAGGACCTCGGGCTGCATTAAGGCGAACTCAAACTACTTAAAAGATTATTTTTCGAATTTATTAAAAGATCAGTAGCGCGCGTTATTAAACACTCCAAAGTGGAATGATATTAAATTCAATGTCGTATTTATCGCTCCTTTTATTCGTTTCCACCCAAGAAACCATTACAGTTGTGCAATAAGAAATCTTGACGAGTCTTCGTTAATTGAAATAGAAAATGGCGTAATTATTCTCTTAATTATAATAGAAATATATAAATTTCTTCCGGGCGATATACAAGCTTTAATCCTGAAAATGCTCCCTCTTAATTTCAATTACGCTCTCCTTGCCTTTTTCGTTTCACTTCAGTGGAAATTAACACAAAGAGTATCGCCGTGTAATCTAAATTCTATGAAATGATAATGCGTGCTTCTTTACTTGCATTTCTTTTTGATTTTTTTTTCTTCTTTTTTTTTTGCGGGCGGTGCATTAACGTTGCGCAAGTTAAATACAGTAGAAAGTTATTTCTTCCACGCGTAATTTTAATTACGTGATCGGACTGAAATTTTTAATACCAACTTTCTGTGTTTCGAATAATGTACAGGGAACTTTATTCACCGCGACTGCTTGGAATATTTTTAAAATATTATAAAACAAAGAATTACCAGTTGGTTAAGTATTTTATTACATTTTATTTTTACAGATTTCGAGATCGTGTTAACTTCTCTGGAACATTTCCATTAAATTCAATTCTACTGAAATTTTTCGGAATTTCTGATGAAAAGACCATCATGCGTCGAAAATATATTTATTCACATTTCGGAATTCATTTAATAATACGCGAGCTATTCCAATTTTTTCACCGAGCTTCAAAAGTTTTCTCTTTACAAAGTTGTGACGATAAAATTCATTTGACACAGAAAAATTAATAAAACCGTTCGCCCGTGTAACCGTAGTCTATTGAGTTCAGTCGTAAGTAACTTTATTTTCTCTGCGTTCTACGTTTCTTACGTAAAAATTGAATATCGTGAATAAATTACTCAGCTAATATGCAATAAAAATGACATTAAAGTCTATAAGTGTCGAACCTTATGGAACTGTTTTGTTGTTTGAAAAGTTCTTTATATTTGGTTATTTGATTGCTAACATATGGATTAAATAATGTCGTTCTTCTACAATAGCTAATTCAGTGTCCTTTTACAAATCGTGTATTGAATTTTAATACATTATTCGCAAATTTTGATTAATAGATAATTTCGTCGACTTTTCTTTAGACTGTGTGCTGTGATAATAATTCAAAAACATTTGGTCGCCAAATAATTAGGAATTTAAGAAGAAAATTGTAGAGGACTGGTAAGGAAAGTGGTATCTTCGTTTAATGTGATTTAATAGAACTCGTTGATGAATTATAAGGTATTATTTTTTGAAACTGATACTGTCAGTTTTTGGAAATCAACGACGCCGAAACGAAAATTTCAGCGTCGGTTCGCTGGGACCGGCGTGGCGCTTAACGTGTTAACCCTCTGTAGGCGGAATTCTGTTTGGTTTGGAGAAAGAAGTTAAAATTGATTATAGTTTAAATCTTATCTTATTTTGGTTGGTAAATTTTTTAAACACTAGCTATTATAAACAGGCTGTCTAATATCAGACTAGTGATACAATAATAAAATTGAATGGTGTAATGACAAGTAAATAAAATGAGATAAAAAATTATAAATACACGAGCATGTAGCTTCTAAGTCGAATGATGCTATAGGGGGTTAAGAAGGTAGTAAATATTACTTCCAGTCGTTAAATTGTCATTAATTTATTAGGTTGTCCCGAAAGTTTCTTCCGTTGTCTTCGCGCAACAGCTTCATTTGGCAGTATTTATATAAATATTCAGACTTATCTACTAAACGAGAAATGCAGGAAGGTGTTTGTTAGGATAACGAACTACCACAAGTTTATGATACGGACACGCCAGCTGCTATTTTTGAGGGCTTGTTAATTTTACCGTTTTTTGCATGCTAGTAATTTAATTACCAGGAGAACCGTCGAAACCTTAGTTACTACCTGAGCCTTCGGCCTCTCTGCTCAGTAGCAATTGACGTATCATAATCTTTACCCCTCGGACTACGGACTCGACGAACACGTGGCTGCCACCTTTGACTTTACTCGATTTACCGAAATATTTCCACCACCCAAGGACTGCTTGTAGAAAACGCCCCAACTACAGAAACGCACACAGATTGGACAAGACAGTTTTCACACTACAAAAATTAGCTTCAAGGACACACCTCTGGACGGACAGAATTTAGATATAAGGATAGGATACCTTCGGACTTCATTCAGTTCATTATCATTATTATTACTATTATACTTGGACCAGGACATTAAGAGTGACGTTACTACGTCACTTTTGGACATTTGATTATCTCTGGACGGACAGAATTTAGATATAAGGACATAGGATACATTCGGACATGATTACATTTGGATATACATTTGGACAATTACATTCGGACAGATACATTCGTTAAGGACATTCATTCATTAAGAGTACTTTCACTCCCATTCTTCGACATTGGACGGCGATAGCTGCTAATTGTGTTGTACACCTAAATATATTTAAATAAAGTATTGTTATTGTTTTGGCAAATTGTCTTTTGCTACATACACGGCTCCGCGAACTTTGTGGTAGCTAAACAGTGATAAATCAAAATTAATCCTATATAAAATAATGATATATTGTGAAACAAGAATGTTATGCACCCAATACTTATTAATACAACGAACGAAACTTTTGGGACAACCTAATACATGTTTCGGTAACGTTTATGTGCCGAAATCAATAGAAATTGATCAAGTTGACAAATTTATCACTGTTCGGTTACTTATGAGCGGTAGTGTATTTTTGCTTATCACGTATATTTTCTTGGCTACAAATTTTCCACAAATACGTAAAGATCTTTTGATTCAAGCCGGTGCAACACAGAAGACCAGTATTTCCCAATTTGTAGGTATTTCCTGTCTTGCAAATGAATTGAAAATTACAGCCGACCTCAAAACAACTTCAACAATTCTACCGCTGCCGATGTACTCACCACCCTCGTAAAACACCCAATCCCACTTTAATTACGTGCTAACGAACAATCGAAAGTAGCCCGAAGTTCGTTTCTCGATCGACACCGAAGTTCCTCTGTGGCCGGGTATAAGATCGCGACTCGCATCGATTAAGCTCGAACCGATTCGTTTCGAGTCGTCGTTAACCAAGACAAGGAAGATCCCCGAACGAGGATCCAGCTACCAAAAAACGTTCCTCGAAGAGAGAGAGAGAGAGCCTCGAAATTACGATTCCCTCGTAAAAGTAACCGTAAAGTCTGGCCAATGTTTCCTAATTCCACTCAACCCTTCTGCGATCACAGTGTCGCTGCGATCCAGACTGAAACAGATCTGCGGAATCGTAAGCGTTGAGTTTAAGGGTCTATTTTCCACTCGGGACTAATCGCGCGCGACTGACGCTCGTGACTGTCGCTCGTTCAACTATAAACTTCCTTTTGCTAGGTACGCGGGATGGTGAAATAATGAGAGCAACGTTTTCTTAGAACCATCAACTTAGAAGTATTTTTGGAGCATCCGGTAACAAAGATACGGTAGAAAGATTCACTCAATAATGGACACTGTCTTAAGAACAATAATGATTTATTAACTAGTAGCTATACTCGATGATACAATACTCGTTCTCTTTACTCGACTCTCGACTCACCTTGACTTCTCTCCGACTAACCTCCGACTCCTCTCTAACTCTTCCCCGACTCTTCTCCGACTAACCCCTCTACGCATTTTCTCCATTCATTTATTCCCTCATTCTCTCTTCTTCTATTCTCAATCTCTTTCACTCTGCTCAGGCATACCCGGAAACTCTTCGGTCACACGATATTCCCTGTCACTCGGTCCAAATACTCTTTTCTCGCATGTCTATTGCTCGGCCCAAGCACTCGTCTCTCTTACATCTATCGCTCGGCCCAAATACTCTTTTCTCGCACGTCTATCGCTCGGCCCAAACACTCGTCTCTCGCACTTCGATCGCACTGTCCCAAACACTCTTTATTCACACCTCTATCACTCCAGACTAAACATTCACACCTCAGACTTACCATTCCCACACTATTGTTTCTCTATTTCTCCACGAGACTTAGATCCGGGGACTGAATGGATTCCAGTCTCGAACTATTGAATTATTACTAGCAAGCAATGTTACGGAGTTGACAGTTATACCACGCCACCTTTTTAAAAATTTAATATACAGAGTGTCCCAAAAGGTGTGTAAGTCCCTTTACAGGGTGTTAAGGACAGCTAACGACTTAATTTATGATACGAACGAACCCTGGCTATTTTTGAGAACGGTCATTTTCACATCTGGCATGTTATTAGTTTACGACCTAGAAACTGGCGAATATTTCGGTATTTGTGCGATTTCTGCTCAATAGCAAAGTGCCGTACCCTAAATCTTCACCAAGAACTGACGCACGTGCACTTCAGCTGCGACCTTCTGACACCGTCACATCTGCACCTACCTGACTTGGGACTGACACACGAACTCTGAGGACGTGACATTGACCACCTCTCTTGGCACCAGAATTTTGAACCGATTGGACATAGCATGCCTCACACCCTCTTGGCGACGACACGCCTAACGAGGGTGTTTAGTATTTAAGAAATGCCACTGTTACGATTAAGATTAGAATTAAATGAGAACTGCACTAGAGAATTATTAGAACTGCATTAGAATTGAACCAGAACTGTGAAAATTGTCAAAGTATTGAACTGGAGATGAGATGAGATGCGAACATTGAACATTGAACATTGAATTAGAACTAGAACTGGTGAACTACTGAACTGTGGAACTTGTACTATCTGAATTAAATATATCATTTATATTATTGTTATAAAAGGTGTTGGCATCCTTGATGCTAAATAATCGACTCCACGCGAACTGTGAGAGTCAACACACACGCATTCGATATTTTGCACTTACGAAGAATGTTACGGAGTTGACACGCGTCGATTTTGATCAAATTTTGATGTGATACAAATATAGAAAAAATACTAGACACGTGTCTCTTTTATATCGGCCATCGTTCACTTTCAAGAGGGTGAAAAATCTATTTAACAGTATATCTTGAAAACTATCGTGGATAGGGGTGTTATCAGCCCTCAAAATAAAGGGTGAAAAACTTATTTAACAGTGTATCTTGAAAACTATCGTAGATAAAAAGAAAGTTTAAATCTACGGTTTGCTTATTCTTTAATGCCGAATCCAACTGTGTAAAAACTTAAAAAAAAATGAATTCGTTAAAGACACTTTTACTGTCATAATTTTTATCGATTAAATGGCAACTGAACAATTAAAAATCTTCCACTCGAAAGCAATTTTATACCACATCATAGAAGTGATTCGTTAATTCTTCTTTTTTACGCGACAATCTTAACGCTGTCGTTTAAAAACTTTTCACCATACTTCGAGAACTGATATCACTCCGTCAAAGTGACCAATATAAAAAAAAAATACGTGTCTGATACTTGGCGTGTGTCGACTCTGTAACCTTCTTATCGCTCGGTCGCAAACTCTCACGCGTTCATGTACACAAACACTCAGCCATCCCATATTAATTACAAGTATATTGCAAACTAATTTTAAGACCTCTGTGGGAGTCAACACAGGGTGATAGAGATAATTCTGAGCTACTGTTTACTTTATGAAAATGTAAAATTGCTTTATTAACGAGTTATTAACGAAAAACACCAATAACTTCTTAGGTTTTTCGGCGAAAAACTTTTCCATATTCAAGTACACGAGTCGGCACTAATTGTGCAAACACACGAGCTTGTAACAGATATTTAAGTACAAGTATCGGGAAATGCAGCTTAACGGTTCTTTCTCCTGTCTTCCTCCGCCTTTTTCAACTCCTTCGATGCACCACAGCCTAAAGAGTTCTCTATCCATCGGCGGCGCGCAAGAAGTTCCGGTTATGACATCAGCATTGTTACGCGAAGCCGTATCGACCTATACTTAGCGAGCTGATGGAAACTTGGTCGAAAGTTTTGCGTTCGGGGTGCTCCTTGAGCATACTTTGCCAGCCATCGCGCGACCACCTTTGTTGGATGTTAATACCTCCTCCGCGGATTTAATAAACTGCTCATTAACCTTATTGCAAGTGAAATACGGAAGTTTGTTTCGGGATCGTTAATTTTGACGAAGGTGTGTTTGAATGAACGCGAACTGGCTTTTCTCGAATACGTTTTAAAGTCTGTTATGGTTATGCGTTTTGGATGATGTTCTCTTTCTTGGAACTTAGGAACAATATTGTTCGTTTTAGTCTGTGCAGGATGTGGGAAGCGATGTGTTTTTTTTTTGTTCTTATGGAAATTTGAAGGAAACGTTGGTTCTTTAAATTTAATTTTTACTGTTGTTGTTTATATTACAGTTTGGTACTGTTAATTAGTGTTTGTATGTAGGGTGTTAAAAATGAAACTTTTCTAGAAGGAATATAAGTTCGAAGTTGCAGTGTTTGTGATTATTAATTCATTTATTAATTTGGAATTGTTGAATTAGTGTGAATGTATGTCAGTATATTAAATATCAATATTGTTAACGTTAATATGTAAAATAATTGGACTGAATTAATTTTTAAGCAAAATTCTTTAATTATGTTCGTCCATAATAATATTTACATTTTTCATGCTTGTTGGTATTCATTTATAATTTCCAAGTAAAATAAAAATTTCTAGAGATATTACAGCATATAACATTTTATATTTATTATATCATAATCAAATCTTGCACTTCAGACATTCGACAAATAGTACATAACTTCTTTTACTCGCATTTACTTCAAATCTCTGCAAGAATAAAAAGAATTTTTTTTCAATTTCTTTTCCAACACAGTTTTTAATTTTTCGTACTGCAACAAACATTCAATCCTCATACACTCCTCAGGTGAAAATTTACCCATTTTCTGTTTCCGGATATTATAAAATATTTGATTTCTTTTTTATCGTATTGCAATTTAATGGATTTTTTTACAATACCAAGCTATGTTGAATTAAGAGCTCGATTCGGTATAGTTTTGGCAGAAATTGCGATGAATAGCAGTTGCAAGCTTATATTAATAAAATAAAAGTAAAAATTGTACTGTTGGCTCGTAACTTAATCATTATCACAGTTAGATCCCTCAGTAGTGAGGTCAATAATCGATTATTAAAAGAGAAACAAGATACTTGCGATGACCGAACGAATTTATGTCAGAACCTAACAACTTGTTAACATTTTTTCAAAAATATTAATATAATAAATAAAATACTAATATAGCTTGTGTAATTATTTCTGTGGAAAGTATGAAGGTTAAGTAACCAGAAATTTTTAGTTTAAGAAAGCAACGAATGTCGCAGTCCCATTTTCGACATATTTTTCACCTCCTTCCGACTGATCGTGAT
Source organism: Ctenoplectra terminalis (assembly GCA_019453375.1). Lineage (NCBI taxonomy): Eukaryota > Metazoa > Arthropoda > Insecta > Hymenoptera > Apidae > Ctenoplectra > Ctenoplectra terminalis. The sequence continues at coordinate 5,125 of SMSQ01009040.1, read as the reverse complement.
TAATCGGTAACTTCAGCCGTTGAAAGGAATGGAAACGACGGGGATAAGGGGACAGAATTAATTACCGGATGCATTCATTGCACACTAATCCTCTTTCAATCTTGGAAAGCACTATCGGATAGGAGGGAAAGATTTCCTTGCAATAACCATCACGAAAATGGAAAACGTAATTGCGGACGCGTAAACATGGCGACTGAGAACGAGTGCGATTTTCAGATCTGGGAGATAAAAGACGATTACGTTGAGCCAAAGTGGTATTTAAAATTTGTTAATTTTGAAACTTCTATTTAATTTCATTAAAGATACATCGGATCTACCACAAGCGTTATGAAATACAATAGATTTGTTCTGCTTTTTATTTTGACGAGCGTTTGAATAATATTTAAAATTTGTTCATTTAGAAATTTCTGTTTTAATTTCTTTAAAGATGTATTATGAAATCGAATTAGTTCTTTTTTATTTTTATAATTGTCCGAATAATATTTAAAATTTATTATTTTAGGAATTTCTATTTAATTTCATTAAATATGTATCAAAGGTAACTTGTTCGTTATGAAATCGGATTAATTCTCTTTTTTATTTTGACAACTGTCCGAATAATATTTAAAATTTGTTATTTTGGAATTTTCTATTTAATTTTTTTAAAGATATATCAAAGATAACTTATGCATTATAAAATCGGATTAGTTCTCTTTGTTTTTATGAGTGCTCGAATAATATTAAAAATTTGTTAATTTAGGAATTGCTATTTAATTCCTTGAAGGATTTAGCAAAAATATGCATATATTGTGAAATCAGATTAGTTTTATTTTATTAATTTAATGTAATTTTTTTTGAAAGAGTGCCTGAATAATATTTAAAATTCGTTAATTTCAGAATTTCCATTTAATTCCTTTAAGGATTTAATAAAAGTATTATAAAATCAAATTAATCTGCTTTGAAAGAGCAGTTATTAAAAAATGAGTTGAATATTGAACGAAATCCTTTTATAAATCTAATAATGAGCACTATGAACAGTTCAATTTTATTTTAGTAAATGATTAATAATTACCCATTTGATTTATACGATTATTAACGATTTATTAGTAACTTAATAGAAATACTATCTATTAATCTCCGCATTTATATTATTCCCTTGTCTCTCTTTTAACGTATGCATCTACATTTGTCGAATTACAGTGATAAAAATCGCTTTATTACTCTCGTTACCCCTGTTATTGGAATTTCTCAGATTTCTGCGCAATTGGATTTTATAAATGCATTAGTTTCCTCGCGGAATGCATTCTTACTGACTCCATTGCGCTTGTAAATTACGGAGTGTTCGGATTACCCAATAGACGTTTAGTATTATTACTTTTTACAGTTTTGTATCCGATGTTATTGGCAATCTCGGACAATGCACGCTTCGATTTAAAGTTTTAATAACTGTTTAACCCGAAGTTTCGGGATAAAATAATTAAAGCGATACAAACGTTTTCCAATATTCAGTATATATCCATTTACCCAGTTTTTAGTACTCAGACACGTTCTTTTAATATATTCTTAATGTATAACGTTGTGATGTTAAAAGTTAATCAGATATGTCACTAGTTATAAAATATTAGATTGTCCCGAAAGTTTCTTTCGTTTTATTAATAAGTATTTTACGTTCTACAATACTGAGTGTCCCAGAAAAATGTATACACTGTTTAACCCTCTATAGCCCGAATTTTGTCTGCTTATTGGAGAAAAAATTACGATTGATCACAGTTTTTCACTTTGATTTGAAAATGTTTAAACTAATAATTACCGTAGATGGATCGTGGTGTCCCTACAGTGATACAGTAATCAAATTTAATAGCGCAGTGATGACTAAACAAAATTAATTTTTTAAAATATAAATACATCAGTTTGTAACTTTTAAGTCTAATTTTTCGACAATCTCCCCGTTCAGGCCAGACGCTTTCCGATTAAATAATTTCGCTTCTAACTCATGCTTTACAACCTGCACAATAATACAGAGGCCATAATTATCAAGAATAGGGTGTACGGTTTCTACAAAGTTCTTCGTTTTACGATAAAAATTCCAAATAACTCGAACAAAAAGTAGTCCGTATGGCGTATGCTCCCCACCCGGCACGAAACGCGTTAAATGTAGCCTCTGACGATAAAAACTTTCCTCACCTCCCAAGTGTTAAGTAACTTGATTCTTTATTTTTCAACAAAAATATTGAACTTCTTTAATTTTTTCAAACTCTCCAAATAGCTCCTTGGAATTAATTAACAACGGAATTAATTGACAACAATTCCGGAACAGTAATACGCGTTCGTACAAAAAATCAGTAATTTTTAGCAGCGCGTTTTCAGCTCCAGCGAAACAGTACTTAAATCGACAACATGAAAAATGCATAGGCCATCAAACACGCGTGAAATAGTTATCAGGTGGTAATAAAGGGTGACTCTGTAATGGAAGTCGATCGAAATTACACGGTTCGCGGTCTAACGGAAGCGCACAATATGCTTTAGCATAAATCTGGCATTAATTTGCACCTCAATTAGGTACAAACACGTCATCTGAACGTTTGATGACGCAAATGTCAACGAGATCTGTTATAGGGTGGTCCGCATAAAGTGTTGCGAGCTGTTTTCACCGAAAGTACAGTAAATATCGTGTCCGCTGTTCGAATACATTAAAGCAGCGCTCAGCTATCGCCGTGTCGCCATTTTCTCGGGAATAATTAAATTTTTTAAGATCAATTATAAATAAAAAATTTGTCTGTACCCTATCTCTGGAGGAGACGGTTAAAAAAAAAAATACCGATAAAGAAACTGTGAATTGGTTAAATCTATGCTAAATCAGATTTACAAGGAACGCACAACGAGACAGGGAATTAAAAATTCTCGATTTATCGCTACAACGAGGAAGACCGAGTGATATCGGAAATATAAAATTACAATCTTTGTGTGAAAAAACTGGGTCAATTATATCGAACAAATATAAGCACACGATGAATTTATTGCTGTATTAAATACACGCGGGTCCGGGCGGTCCGAACGACGCCATAGCGTCGAAAAGACGATACATTGTAGTCGTGCTGACGACTTTCGAGAAGCACGAATAATCGTTAGTTCTCGTCGAGACGTGGAGAAGCGTGTTTCGAAGGCGTCTCTATTATATTATTATTAAATATATTAACCTTTCAAAATACTATTTTGTCATTTACGTGATCCGTATGATCCTACACACATGTATCTGATAAATTTTCAAACATGTGTAAGAAATACAGTTTCGAGAGTCGAAAATATAAACTCTTCAAGGGAAGGTTCAGCTCATCCTCTCATGGAGTGGCTCATTCTGGGTCTTTTCAGGCCTATAATCGGCATCCGCCGCGTATTTCCGCTATTTTTGTGAGCCAGCACGCTTTTGTTACAATAATTGAACAACTCCCTATAATTAATCCGCCCGGCCAACTCTTAACTCTTTGTACTCCGCTGACGTTACTATTACATGTCTAACTTTCTTCAGAGATTCAGTTTTAAATTAGATTTTGTATTTTCTTTGGTTCAATATTTTTTTTTCTATTTAAAACAAAGCAAATTAACCAAATAAATAACCAGAAAGCTTAGATTCTTATAATTTATTTATTTATTTATTTTTTTCGAAACAAGTTTTAGTTTTCAGAATAGTCCTGTGAAACTTAAAAAAGGTTTAACCCTTTGCGGTCTTGCGTCGAGCCAGACTCGACATTTTACTTTGTTCCAACGTTCTCAGTTTTGGGATACGAAACATATTCTTTTACATTACAATGTTATTTAATAGAAAATTTTCTATCTAGGTGTCTTACTGGTAATGAAAATGTGAAAATTCAGCCAAATTATTGACAATTTTTAAAAGTATATCATTGAATATGAACTAGTTAACCCATTCGCTGCCAAGGACGAGTATACTCGTCTTTGGCAGGGTGTCATGCATTGCCAAGACGAGTATACTCGTCCTACTTTAAATATCTTATAACATGCAGGCTTTTGAATTAACAAATTTTTTGTGGCCACAAACATAAATATAGAAATGTAAAAAACTTGAAAAAATACTACTGCTTGCAAATGATTATGTATGATAATGTGGGAATGGTAAGTCCGAGGTGAGAATGTTTAGTCTGGAGTGATAGAGGTGTGAATAAAGAGTGTTTGGGACAGTGTGATCGGCGTGCGAGAGACGAGTGTTTGGGCCGAGCGATAGAGGTGCGAGAGACGAGTGTTTGGGCCGAGCGATAGATGT
>SMSQ01009029.1:21523-36870 GCA_019453375.1 Ctenoplectra terminalis | reverse complement strand
TATTTTAAAAAATTAATGTTAGTTATCACTGTACTATTAAATTCGATTACTGTATTACTGCAATGACACCACGATTCATCTATTTAAGAATTTTGTAATCAAAGCGAAAAACTGTAATAAACCGTAATTTTTTCTCCGATAAGTAGACAAACTTCGGTCCATAGAGAGTTAAAAGAAATAAATTTTAATCTATATAGTTTTAAATTTATTTATCAACCGATTAAACGATTATTTTATTTCTTTTATTTGACGGTTCTAGCGTTGCATTAACTGCATATAGCGTTAATTAACAACGATACTAAAGACTAAAAAAAAAAATACTACGAAGAATTAGATTTAGTCACAAACCTAAACCTAAACTTTGCTAACGATTCAAAAATCGCACGAATCGATGAAGAATCGAACGCATGGGGTAAAAATGAGAAGCATCGGTGTACGGAAAATAAAGATTTTACGATAGCAGGAAAAGTTCGCGAGGATGATGATCGTTAATGGTTGGACCGTTCAAGAGCCGGCAGCTGTCAGCGGTTCGCGATTCCAGCTCTCGTGAAATCTCCGTTACTCGTCCAGCCATTATCCATTTACGGGCGTGTTTTATCGATCGATTCTGGACTCGAGGGAGTCACACGTATGTCGCCTACGTACGTCGTGGTCGCTCCGTCGACGGACATTCCCAACATTCCTACGTCGTTACTCTTTCTGTACGTCCTGATTTCTTCTCACCCGAATTTACAACCGTTGCCACGTCGTGTCGCGACAGGGGGAAAAAAAAGCTTTATAACGAAACAATACAACGATCCGATTCGAGGGAAAAGAAAAAAGAAGCAGAAAATCAGTATCATTTTTCTAAACCATTCATGTGTTGTGTATCTTTCTGGTCGGTCAAGATATTTTGATATTTTCATTTCTCTACCAATTTCAGTAATTTTTCTTCTCCGTATCTGTATTTTTATAGAGGTATATAAAATATTTGCTAAGCTAAGGGCAGAATCCAATATAGCACTGGAATTGAACTAGCTAGGAAAAATTAGATTCCCTGTTTTTGGTCTTTAATGGACTACTCAACCAATAATGATGATTATATTTATATATTTAGGCGTCGCTGGTATGCTCTACGGGTGTCGCGAGTGGCCGATTCCTCTCGCAACTATACTAAGAATTAAGAAAAAAAAAAAATAATAATACCAATATAACAATAATACCAAAAATAATAATAATAATGATATAAATAAATTTAGTTATATTTTTATTTAATTCGCCAACGATTTGAAACTTACAAGAACCGATCGAGAATCGAGCGCACGAGGTCATCAATCCAAAAATGAGAAGCATCGGTGTACGTGAAATAAAGACTGCGACTCTTAAGATTTTGAATAGTCAGCCAGCTTCTCATCTCCATCCTGTGCAGAGCTAGAAACGTTTCCTCTGACAGAAATACGGGTTCGATCGGTTACGATAAAAGTTGCACGCCTCTTCGAGTGGATATCGTTTGCCAAAAACGGTCGCGCATAGCAATCGAATCACCACGGACGAACTCACCGAGTTCCTTGTCTCCGTGTCTTGCCTCCGTTTCAAGAGAAAAATCTTTCCAGCTCCGAACAGTTGCGTCGGTTAATGGTAAACAAGTGGCACTGTCCCCGGCCAGGGTACGGCGACACCGATTCTTATCGAAGAAGCTTTTCCCCTAGCTGTTAACGAAATCAAACTGTCCGAGAGATTACGTTACGTTCGGTTGCGTTAAGGTTAAAACGAGATTCAACGACTACTCCTGGCAACGAAGTAATTCGAGGCAGTCCCTACCGAGTTCTCTCTGACCCCGGCTTCACTTCCCTTTCTCGCAGCTTCTCTCTTTCACACCGGCTATCTACAAGCTCGCTTCTGGCTGCTCCGTCGCGGCAGTATATCAACAATGATAGTTATACACGTACGTTATAATCGTAAATTAGCCGCGGCAACATAATATATTCGTGGGCTGGTTGGTTCGCGCGTATCTGTTTTATGCGGTTATTATATATGACAGCAGCAGTCATACCTGGCCCATCTCCCTTTTGCTTCGCATCCTCCGGCTTCTCATTATTCTCTCCTTTTTTCCACCTTTTTTTGTTGTTTTTTGTTCCTTTTTTTTTTCTTTTCGCTCGCTATCCGATAATCCAAATAATATAGGACGTTCTACGCGAGGATTCGAGAAACGTAAGACACGATATCGTGAAAGTGAATTCACGAGGATGGAATTGTTGAAGAAAATGGGCTTGACACGGTACTCGTCGGAAAATGTATTTAACACTAGAACTACCGACGATTAAAATAGACTTATTTGTACCAAAGAAATGGAAATCATAGGTATCTCGAAAAATACTTATAATATGGGTAACAATTCTTTGTGAATATCTTTTATAAAAAATTGCGGAAAATCGTGAAAAATTCATTATTGTTAATTTCTAAAATTTCTATGAGAAATTATGAACAAGTCATTTTGACTTGTTCGGTAGATCTAGTGTTAATAGGTCTTTTGTTTTGGAATTAATAGGTCTTTTGTTTCGGAATTAATAGGTCTGTTATTTTGGAATTAATAGGTCTTTTGTTTTAGAATTAATAGGTCTTAGAATTACAACAATCGTTCTGAATTCAAGCTTCGAGGAATATAAAAATTTTCCTGCAATTTTAAGGTCCGTTTTAATAATTTTAGTAATTTTTATTTTCTGAAGAATGTATCTATAGAAAAATAGAGGATCGATTCCAGACGTAATAAAACAAGCAAAAATAGTGCGATAAACCGCAGGGAAATTCAGGTTAGAATCTCGGATATTATTTTAACGGGTTTACTTGACTGTTTCATAAAAACTGTGCGTATGGATAAAAGTGTACATCGAAACGACCGTTTGTATCGTGTTAAATCAAAATAAATCGTGTAAAAAGAAATTCTTTTTTCCAGAACGTGACAAATCAAAATCGTGTAAATACAGAATTGGGTGTGTATCGATACCTGCAGAAACATTAAACAATTATTCATACATTCACAAGAATAATCCACAAAACACGAACCCCGTAAAAAAAAAAGCAATATTTTATTAAAGTTTATTCTCAGCCTCGCGGCCATAAAAAGGACTCGGTGTACACGTTTGTCCCCACTTTTTCGTCTCATTTATATCCATAAGTCTCTCAATTTATTTTAAACTACCACTACTTACCTATCCTATCGTAATCTACCTAAGTTCTTTTCTATAGTAAATATTATAGGTATTAACTACTATAATAAGTATTGTATTAACACTAGAACTACCAAAATGGTCAAAATGACTCATTAATAATTTTTTAAATTTTATAAATCAACTAAAGAATCTCAGTGGTGATTCTCCGTGATTTTCTGTTAAAAATACAGATAAACCTTTGTCTACCTCGCGTTATGAATTTTTTAACGTACCTTCCACTACGATTTCTTCGGTAGAAATATGTATGCTTCGATCGTTGGTAGTTCTAGCGTTAAATTTCTCTCGAAAGTTTCTTTCGTTGTCTTCGCGCAACGACTTCGTTTCTCAGTGTTCATATAAATATACAGACTTATCCCATAAACCAGAAATGAAAGAACATAATACACCAAAATGGATCCTACATAAAACACTAATATATTCTAAAACAAAAAATCATAAAAAAATATTATGCGTCCAATATTCATTGATAAATCGAAAGAAACCCTTCATACCGTTTTCCTAAAAAAACAAAAACAAAAGAAACAATAATTACACCTACCCAATCAATCAAACACGCTCCGATAAATTAAACGAACTACCCCCTCGCGACAACAGAAATTTATCCACGGCAAAGTTGGAATATTCGAACACAAACACGAAGAAACAGAATAATAAAAGAAACCTAAGGGAGCCGGTCGAAGGGATCAGCGTAGGGGTTCCCAATAAAGATGTCTGGGACCCCGTAGCAGAGCCAGGGGGCTCTTGTGTATCCGTTTCAAGGAAATCTTGGCAGGGAAACGCGTGCACGCGCTCGCCGCATACCCGATCGTGTTGATGATCGTGTTGTTCCCAAGGAACTTCTTAATCCTCGTTCCCGCCGGTGAGAAATAATTTGCTCGTGAAAAGAAAAAAGAAAAAAGAAAAACAAAAAAACAAAAAAAAAAGAAACAAACGGAAGAAAAAATAATAAAAAGGGGGTGAGGCGCGTTTGCATGTACACCGCGAGGAGGTTTACAACCTCGCCTGGGATCGTACGTAGATTCCCGAAGGGGCTTCCTCGCTGTTGGCAATATTTTAATGGTCACGTGGACTGCATGGCAAGATCGCCGCACCACCGTTAAATCATACGAGCCTCTTTCTTGCCAACTGTTTTTCCTCCTCAACCCCCTTCGTCCCTCGCAACCCCACGTTTTCTCTTCTCGTTGGTCGTATCACGGATTCCAGCGTGTAGGCACGAGTCGGACATCACATCCTCATTACGGATTATTCATTAATCGGGTAGCCGAGTACCTCGTACGTACTTGAGTTATACACGACCGATCTGGCACCTCTGCTCCGAGGTAACCGTCGTCTTCCTGCTCGCTCGGTTTGCCCTTTCGGGCCTCCTTTGCATCCTCGGTGCCGGAGTTCCCGGCTATTTATGCGACTTTGCGCCGGCTACACCGTGTAATACATTAACGAGCACGAGGATACGTTTTCGTGAGCTATGGTACGTGCGCGATAGGGATAAAAAGTACAGCGAACTTGTACGTTTACGTCGATGATCGAGGGTATTTCAACCATTCTCGTGGATCTTTCCTCCGTTCTTGGATGGTTGGATATAATTGCTGGGAAAGTGGTTGTTTTTTATGTCGCTACCGGTGTGATCGGACGATGTTTAGTTTATTGATAATTGACGAACTTAAGATTTGTATTTTTAAAAAATTGTACGTTTGCGTCGATGATCGAGGATATTTTAATTATTCTCGTGCATCATTCCTCCATTCTTGGATGGTTGGATATAATTGGTGGGAAAGTGGTTGTTTTTTATGTCGCTACTAGTGTGACACTGTGTGATCGGACAATGTTTAGTTTATTGATAATTGACGACCTTAAGATTTGTATTTTTAAAAAGTTGTACGTTTGCGTCGATGATCGAGGATATTTCAATTATTCTCGTGGACCTTTGCTCGGTTCTTGGATGGTTGGATATAATTGGTGGGAAAGTGGTTGTTTTTTATGTCGCTACTAGTGTGACACTATGTGATCGGACGATGTTTAGTTTATTGATAATTGACGAACTTAGAATTTGTATTTTTAAAAAGTTGCAACACAATTATGTTCAGTATTGATTAAAACGTTCATGGTGAGTAAGATTTCATTAAATTTGGAACTTTTTCCGTGAGATTTGTAAAAGTAAGGTCTCAGGACAGTGGTGAGTAACTATTATACGATTTTTATCAATTTTCCGTGGCTAATCTTCGATAACTTTCCGTCATTTGGTATAAAAATATAGACAAGTCTCCTTTACATTATGTTTTTCTTCGTATACCCTTTGTTTTTATTTTTTGGTACAAATAAGTACCCTTCAATAAGAATAACACTATTCGATCCAACAAAAACAAGATGCTAAATTAATTAACAATCATTTTTAAAAGTAAGTTCTCACACCTTATCCTTCCTCATTTTCATTTTTTCAAGATACGAAATACAGACCAGGAGAAATTTCGCTCTCGATGAATTAAGAAGGCATACCTCCGTAACGAATACATTTCTATATGGCAAATATCGCAAGGTGCCATCGACGTAACCTAATTAAGAACGATTAAATTCGACCGAGGGAAAATGTTGCAAAATTTATCGCCAGAGCGCGTCCGATAGAAGGGAGATGGAGGTGAAAGAGAAAAAAGAACGCCGGTTAGTTCAGAGACGGAAGAGGCGAAGAAGAAAGCGGGCTAGCCGAGCCGAAATGGAAGAGGATGTAAAAAAAAACAAAAAAACAAAAATAAAGAAGGGAAGGCAGACAGGCAGAGAAGAAGATGGAATGCAGACGCGTGTAAGCACGGAAACCGCAGTTATCGAATCGTCGAGCAGAAAATCGTCGTGAGTCGCGCGGTCCAAAGGGTCGCCGCACACCTTTTTTGCGGCAATGATCGCAATTGGAAGCGGCCGTGAGTCGATTTGATACTCGGTCCCTTCGGTGTGTTCTCGGATCGGGTAGAAACCGGTTGTCATTGAGCACAAGAAAGATCTTTCGCTACTGCACCGGACAGCTGTAAGCCCTATCGATGACAGTTACATGTCAATACGGAATTGAAAAGTGCTTCTCTCCCTGATATCGCGCGCCGTCTTTTGTCAGCCGTTTTGAAAAAAGAAAAAGGTTCCACGTGACAGAACTTGCCAAGTTTCTCCCTCGAAACTTCAAACGACTCGAATTCCTCTTTTTGCTAAAATTAACGGTCTTGTTCGTTTCTAGGCGAATGTACGATTATTCTATTTTTTATTACTATTTATTTGTTCGGTTAATATAGAAGTGGATAAGATATTGCACTTCAGGAGAAAAATTGATAGAGAAATATTTTTCGATAATTCCTCTCTCTTCGGAGATACTCTTTAACATTAGTAGTTTCTAATAAAAATTGTATAAATTTATAATGGCACATTTTCGAGAATTTTCCTGTCGTTTTTGTACAAAATGTGAATAAATGTTTGTATTTCATATATTGCATATTTTTGCAAATACTTATTTTTGTGATTTCTCCTGTACAAATTGGGAGCGTTAATTATTATCTAAAAGTAACAAAGTGGTAGAAAATAATTATTTTTTCAATCTTGGATAGCGTATTTTATTTGTATTCGGTAGAATGCTTTCGCCCGTGTAACAAAACACCCCATATGTAACTATTAATTATTAATCAGTGAATTAAAAAAACACGATTTAACTGGTCATTAAAAAATCGTTAATATTTCATGCGTAATCATTTATTTACCTAGAAACTGATTGCTTTTTAACCACGCCGCCCTCCTTATTTACATTATTCGTTCGTATTCCTTTAAAAAAATTATTTGTTTCGATTTCAAAATATTTCAAACTTACAAAATGTACAATACTAAAGAAACGAATGCGAAAATGAAACACGCTGAATCTAACAAACTTTACTAAACCTAATATTTAAAAAAATGATGTCGACTCAAGAAAGATAGAAAAATAAAAATTACCATTATTATATTCACATTCTCAACGATTAAGATTAACTCGTTCACGTCGATATTTAATTCCGTATCCAGTAAGATATTTTTCAATCGAGAAACTGTTAGCCATCGAAGGTAGCAATAATACCAATGTTCATAAATTGTTACAACAGAAACGCAAGAATATTACATCGCGGAAAGAAAGGATACACGATTCGAAACGTTACGAGTATGTCCGAGCACGATTGAAGTAATTGATTTTATTAGTTGCAGAACGAATTTTCTTCGTGTCGGTTGAACCGATCTTTTGACTTTAAAAGGTTAATGCTTTCCAAGAAAAACCTGCCTAGGAACGCAGACATGTAGCAATCGCGTAAATTGTCTGTGAAATATAGCTGAGCTAAATAGCTCGCCTTACTAAGCAACAGCTGCAATAAACGATCAGATTCGCTGTAAGAAAAATATAAGATAGGTCGCAAACACGGACATGTTAGTCGGATAGTTGTAAAGTTTCTTTCCCCGGAAGCGAAATTCATTTTATCCGGCCGTCAACAGGAATCGACGGGCTTGGCAGATTCTTCCTGTTTCGAGGGGCGACTGGTTTCATAAACTTTTCTCTTTTTCCGTGACCTATCCTCCGCTCTGAATAATATTTTGACACATGGTAGAACTGCCGAGTCGAGGAAAATAATATCGAAGCCATGAGACGCGAAAGAAGTAAGATGTTGGGTAAAAAGAAGATCGTGCTTCGATAGAAGGTATTTTCTATGCTGTTTATCATTCGACCGAACCGAACATTGGAACAAGTTGATCAAGTTTTTGCCTGAACCGTATAATTTACCATTCCGCCGAATTAAATACTGGAAGAAAGTAAGAAAGTTTTTATTCGAACCATCTTATTTATTATTCTATTAAATTGAACATTGGAAGAAGCTGATGAAGATTTTACTGCGACCGTTTAATTTACCATTTTACTAAATTAAATGTTGGAAGAAGCTGATAAAGATTTTACTTGAACTGTATAATTTACCATTCCATAAAATTTAATATTAGTAGAAGATGACAAAGATATTATTTGAATCTGTAGTTTGCCGTTCCATGAAATTGAATATTGGAAGAAACTGACAAAGATTTTACTGTAACTGTTTAATTTACCATTTTTCTAAATTAAATGTTGGAAGAAGCTGACAAAGATTTTATTTGAACTGTATAATTTACCATTTTATAAAATTTAACAGTGGAAGAAGCTGACAAAAATATTATTTGAATCTGTAGTTTACCATTTTATCAAATTGAATATTGAAAGAAGCTGACAAAGATTTTACTGCAACTGTTTAACTTACCATTTTACTAAATTAAATGTTGGAAGAAGCTAAAAAAGATTTTACTTGAACCATCCAATTTACCATTCCATAAAATTTAACACTAGAAGAAGTTAACCAAGATTTAACTTAAACCTATAACTTACCATTCCATAAAATTGAACAGTAGAAGAAGTTAACCAAGATTTAACTTAAACCTATAATTTACCATTCTATCAAACTGAACATTAAAAGAAGCAGACAAAGATATTGTATCCGAAGTGTACCATTCCACCAAACTGAATATTGAAAGAAACATCCTTTTCTTCACTTGAACAATCCAACTTACCATTCCACCAAACAGAGCACTGAAAGAAACTAACAACACATGCGTCAGAAATCCTCTCCGAAAGATAAACATCGCTACGACCTACGGCAATCGATCACTAAGCAGTCGCTAATAACCAACGGAAGTTAATGCGATCACAAAAACCCACAAAAGATAGAAACGCCACTTAAACCGTGAAATTTACCATTCAACCAAAGTATTCAACCAAACTGGACCCCGAAAGAGCCTAACAGAGTCCCTATCGCACTTCTCTTCAACGCAGCTAAATGAACCGCGTTGTCCAACCAAAGCGGACCGTGTATCTTCAGCTTAAGCGTGGCTACCGAACAAGTCGGTTGCAATAACGATAAAATTCCAAAGCAAAGGAGAAGAAAAAGTGTCGCAGGTTACACGAGCCACTTACAGCCAGGCCGTGGGTAGTGTGTCGTTATTCCAAGACAATTTTTCTAAGGGTTTCCGGTTTTTTATCCATTCGGTGACGGGTGACGGGTGACGAGTACAAGGTGTTGGTTACAGCGGCGAACAGAGGGGACACGACAGGTCCGACTGTCGGCTAAGTGGAGTAGCAGAACCGAGCCTCGGAACAACAGAGCAGTCGAAGGGAGTGACGTGAGTGACACATGGCAGAGTTGACAGCTTCTAGTCCTCCACCTCCTCTCCTCGCCTTCCTCGGCCACCATTCGACGACTCTGCTAGTCCGAATGTCATTAGCCTGGGACAATCCATCTAGGATATCTCTGCTTGAATTGCTCTCCTCGAATTTCCTTGTCACGGGATGCCGTCTTTTGGAAGTCGCGTAAAGATTACGCGAACCGAGGAAAACCGGGCAGGACGGAATGCATCGGCAGAGATAGCACGGAGAACGAATGGTACACCAAGACTACTACTTTTCAGTTTTCTAACGGTTCAAGGAATCTATTTTTTAATTTTTTAATATCTTTGAACCTCGCAATTTTTAAAAATTTTAGGATTTCTGCTTTTCAATTTTCCGACGCTCCAAGGATTCTAGTATTTAATTTTTTAACATCTTAAGATTTCTATCTTACAATTTTCTAAAATTTTAAGACTTCTATCTTTGAATTTTCTAAAACTTCAAGACTTCTGCTTTTCAATTTTCCAACGCTCCAAGGATTCTAGTTTTTAATTTTTTAAGATCCCAAGATTTCTATCTTTCAATTTTTTAACATCCCAGAATTTCTATCTTTCAATTTTCTAAAATTTCAAGGCTTCTACTTTTTAATTTTTTAACACTCCAAGACTTCTACCTTTCAATTTTCTAACGCTNCTCGGAACAACAGAGCAGTCGAAGGGAGTGACGTGAGTGACACATGGCAGAGTTGACAGCTTCTAGTCCTCCACCTCCTCTCCTCGCCTTCCTCGGCCACCATTCGACGACTCTGCTAGTCCGAATGTCATTAGCCTGGGACAATCCATCTAGGATATCTCTGCTTGAATTGCTCTCCTCGAATTTCCTTGTCACGGGATGCCGTCTTTTGGAAGTCGCGTAAAGATTACGCGAACCGAGGAAAACCGGGCAGGACGGAATGCATCGGCAGAGATAGCACGGAGAACGAATGGTACACCAAGACTACTACTTTTCAGTTTTCTAACGGTTCAAGGAATCTATTTTTTAATTTTTTAATATCTTTGAACCTCGCAATTTTTAAAAATTTTAGGATTTCTGCTTTTCAATTTTCCGACGCTCCAAGGATTCTAGTATTTAATTTTTTAACATCTTAAGATTTCTATCTTACAATTTTCTAAAATTTTAAGACTTCTATCTTTGAATTTTCTAAAACTTCAAGACTTCTGCTTTTCAATTTTCCAACGCTCCAAGGATTCTAGTTTTTAATTTTTTAAGATCCCAAGATTTCTATCTTTCAATTTTTTAACATCCCAGAATTTCTATCTTTCAATTTTCTAAAATTTCAAGGCTTCTACTTTTTAATTTTTTAACACTCCAAGACTTCTACCTTTCAATTTT
Organism: Ctenoplectra terminalis; assembly: GCA_019453375.1. Lineage (NCBI taxonomy): Eukaryota > Metazoa > Arthropoda > Insecta > Hymenoptera > Apidae > Ctenoplectra > Ctenoplectra terminalis. The sequence continues at coordinate 26,097 of SMSQ01009029.1, read as the reverse complement.
CTAACGCTCCAAGGATTCTACTTTTTAATTTTTTAACATCCCAAGACTTCAACCTTACAATTTTCTAAAATTTTGAGACTTCTACTGTTCAATTTTCCAACGCTCCAAGGATTTCATTTTTTAATTTCTTAACACCCCAAGACTTCTGCCATACAATTTTCTGCAATTCCAAGGCTTCTACTTTTCAATTTTTCAACACTCTAAGCCTTCTACCTTTCAATTTTCTAAAATTTCAAAGCTACTTATAAATGTTCCAACACTCTCGTACCTATAGATTTTTAAACCCACACTTTCTTAAAACAGTAAGAAATTTTCCTCTAAAAAAAACTATCAAGACGAGGAATCATGTATCAATACATATAAATTAAAAAAGAAAAAGCTACACGATACATAATAATTAATTACCATTTAGTAATATCGTAATTATTATCTGACAATCATACGTAATAACGAATTAATATTTACAGTAATATTAAAATATATTTAATCAATAATTCCTTCAATTCTGTTTACGGTATCAAATAGTTTGACATAAATTTTGGTTATTTGAATTTAATCGTACTAACATGAATACGTAATTTAAAAACAAGATCAACAAGCATAAAAGGAGGAGGAAAATTGTTAATTGTTTCTCGCGCCAGCTAAGCAAGGGAGGCAAGCAGGAAAGTTACGCGTCCTTGCAAAACGAGCAATTTATTCCGTTAAGAATGCCGACTGAGACGCGCAATCATGGCTCGGTCGAAGTTTGCCCGTTTAAATGGCCGTGGTTCCGATCTGGGGTGGCTAATCTTCCAGCGAATGAGCACCGAAGGAAGCTCGAGGGCTCTCCGGCAGAAACAAAGAGAGTTTTAAAGGGTAAGTTTGTAGAAACGAAAAGGACAGAGGGTGAATGGTCGTAAAAAGAAAAGGACGCACTTTCGCGTTACGTACCCTAATAGCAGATCGTCAAATATTGTTTCGAACGAATGATTTATAAATTCATGGAGATCGAGAATTAAATCAATTATTCGTATGAATATTTTATCCGAGTATTTTTTATATTCTTCGAAATTAAAATTTATATATTTTTCGTTTCTTTTCTTTTTTTTTTTTAATAATGATTTAGATTTCCCGGCTCTGTTTTAACCCTCTCACTACGAAAGACGTGTATAGGAATTTAAGACGTTCCTAGGAATTTAAGTACTCATTTTCTAAAAACTAGTTTACAGCGGAAAATAATTTTTACTTTCATCTATGAGTGTTACACTATAATTATTATAAATGAAATTATTTTCATTCATAAGTGTTACATTATAATTTATAATACGAAGTATCTAAATTTTTAGACACTTGTTAAATATTTATATAAACAAAGATCTCTTTTAGTTTAAATGGGGGTTGCAGTAAAAAATAAGGAGTAAAAAGGTTGCTGTATAAAATCAAAAAGCAAATCAAAAGTACTGATTTCTTTTCATAAGTAAATGTTCGACAAAAATAATTTTTTGACATTACACGTTATATCTAGCTTCTATACGTACATAATAAATATGATACAAATATATTTCTATTCTTTATTTCATACTTATATTACACTTTAACTGTATTTCTAACTAGACTACTGCGTTTCATGCAAACTCATATTTTTGAGAATACAGTAATAAACACAGAACTTGGATAGAAAATTATTTTACCCACCACATATAAAAAAACACTATACGAATATTTCTGTACAATTCTGTACAATTTCGCACAAATTTCCTATAAACGATCTCTAAATTATACTCTCGATCATTCCTTCATCCAACCAAAGATCCAAACCCAAAACAATCCAGCTAAAAATTCACCTATATTTCGTATCAACTGAAAACTTCCTACCAACGCTCCAACAAACCGTTCGAACTATATCAATTGATCAATTCACAGCGAAACATCAGCGTTACGCGCGACATAACGTAACACTGTCACCAACGCCGAGTTCCTCCCAAGTAAGTCCACAATTAACGCGAACTTAATCGGCGTTTTGAATACGCTAAACGCGTACATAACTTGGGAGATTAAAACGGAACCGCCGACGAGTTAATAAACACGTCGCACGGAAGTTAGATCGATACAGTTGCACCGGTTTTCGGTACGATTTCTGCGAGCCGGACGAACCGGCGCGGCGAGGGAAAAGAAGAAAGGGGCAGTTTGTGGTGGCAGGGCGCGAAGAGAGGCCGCAGGCTATTAAGACGTTCGCGCCGAGATAAAAGAAAGCTGTTGAACCAAGAGAAACAAGAAGAAGAAGAAGAAGAAGAAGAAGGGATAAGCGAGACGCGAGACAGGGTCCAGAGGATGAGAGGACTTGGCTGTGGATAAAAGGAGCATGGAAGGATCTTCTGGTCGAGGAGGAAGAGAAGAAGCGAAGCAAATAAACGAGCGTAAACGAGCGTAAACGAGAGGAAACGAGAGGAAACGAGTGAGAAAGGTTCCGAAGGGAAGGGGAGGAGAGAAAATAAGAGCGAAAGGCTAAGAATGGTGGCGAGGTGCAGAGAAGAGAAGACAGAGGGGTGGACAGAGGGGGTTGGGTGTTAAGAAGGAGAGAAAGAGACTCGAAGCGAAAAGAAGCCACCATTAAAATGAAAAATGACATTCTCGCTGACATCCCAGCAGCGGTCTCGCTTGCTCCACTCGGTAGTTACATACCTTACCCCTCTGGGCAAGCAAACAGCCTCCCTACTTGGAATTATTGGTGATTTTTTAAATCTGTTAAACAGGCCTCTCGACCGCAGTCAGCCCAGGGGTTCCCCCTTTTCTACCGACCTCCATCTTTCTTCCTCTCCGAGGGATCCGAGCGGATTTTAGTTCCCCAAAAACGTTGCTCCTTCCTCTTTCGCTGGAACCGAGGGACCTTCCTCCCTGGCTGCTTAGCACCTTGTTATTTATTTTTCCAACTTTCCACTTTTCACCCCCTTGTGCCTCCCTTTATGCTGCGATCCTCGTACGGTTGGAGTACCGCGATGGGAATACGGAGCTAATCGAATGTCGTGGTCAGTGTTGATGTTTGAATTATCCTTGTATTTTTTTGTATGTTAATGTCGTTTGATTCCTAGTTTCCAGTTTTTAATCATTTGTGCTTGTTTTATAGTCGCTCTGATTTTCGTACGACTTAAGAACTGCGATCGGAATAGGGAGCTAATCGAATGTCGTGGTCAGTGTTGATGTTTGAATTATCCTTGTATTTTTTTATATATTAATGTCGTTTGATTCCTAGTTTCCAGTTTTTAATCATTTGTGTTTGTTTTAGAGTCGCTCTGATTTTCGTACAATTTAAGAACTGCCATAATTTGATAACGAGGTAAGTGTTAATGTTTAAATTATCGTTTATTTTTTATATAGTAATGTTGTTTAATTCCTAGTTTCCAGTTTTCACCCCCTTGTGCTTATTTTATATTCGCTCTGATTCTCGTATTACTGGAGCACTGCAGCGTATTTTTAACACTAAAACTACCAGAGTGGTCAAAATGACCAGATCATAATTCTTCGTAGAGGGTTTATAAATTTTCTACGGTGGCTCTTGAAAAATTTTCCGTGATTTTCCGTGATTTTCCGTGATTCTCTGTTAATAACATAGACAAACGTTTATCTCCCTTACGTTATGTATTCTTTCATACACATTTCACTTTTTATATCTTCAGTGTAAATAAGTGTGCTTTAATCGTTGGCAGTTCTACCGTTAAAAAAGTAAACGCAAAAATTAAACACGCGAAACCTGATAAAACAATATTCAAAAGCACAGAATTTATATAAAGGAAAATTTAATTTCCGGTTCACACGAACCCGGAAAGGGCAGCAGCGTTAACACTAGAACTACCGATGAATAAAACATATTTATTCGTACCGAAAAAAATGAAAAGAAAAATAATCAAAATACACGATGCGAGAGAGACCAATTTCTCCATGCACACTTTTAACAGAAAATCCTTCAAAATCTCTCAAAATCGACCGCAGTAAATTTACAAAATTTCTACGAATAATTAAGAATCATTCTGACGATCCTGATAATAATACTCATAATAATCGCAGAATAAAAATATTCCAGTGTTAAACGAACCTGTTAAAAATAGAAACTTCGTACAGAAAGTATTAATTTCAAGATCGAGAACGCTCGAACGGTACTGTTTTGATTGGCCAGCCGCGACATTATTTGGGACACGGATGAACCACTCGATCATCCCTGGAACCCTTCATTTGCATCGATCGACACGTACGACCGCAGACTATAATTTCTCGCAAGTTCCACCAGTTACAAGGACTCCGATGGTCGAACACATGNGGATATTTTAATTATTCTCGTGCATCATTCCTCCATTCTTGGATGGTTGGATATAATTGGCGAGAAAGTGGTTGTTTTTTTATGTCGCTACCGGTGTGATCGGACAATGTTTAGTTTATTGATAATTGACGAACTTAAGATTTGTATTTTTAAAAAGTTGTACGTTTGCGTCGATGATCGAGGATATTTCAATTATTCTCGTGGACCTTTGCTCGGTTCTTGGATGGTTGGATATAATTGGTGGGAAAGTGGTTGTTTTTTATGTCGCTACTAGTGTGACACT
>SMSQ01009029.1:9893-19999 GCA_019453375.1 Ctenoplectra terminalis | reverse complement strand
AAAAAAAAAAGAAAAGAAAGAAAGTCGTACAGCCGGGAATGGAATTCTATTTGAAGAATATTTTCCAGCGATTTCCCGAGTATCATGGGAAAACAAGAGCGGGGTGAGATAGGAGGTGGGGCGAAAAGTGGGAGCTGGAAACTGGGGAACGAGAGGGAGCGTTACATCGTGGAGTGAATGTCATTTATACCGAGCGATGCGGTACACATTGTTAGCCGCGATGACGGGAGCACCATCCCTGTCAGGCATTGTATATTTTTTGGATCGCGATTTAGCCGTGATGTACGGCTGCGGCTTTGCGCGTTATACTAGTCATATACGGCCGTCCATCAGGTATCGCGCTATTACGCGTACGCGATGCCACTTATCCCAAAAACGTATCGCTGCGCCCTGCCTTCTTCGCGTTTAACGCTAACGCCGAAAAATTGTGTCGCTCAACATCGAAGAAATTAACGTGCTGTTTCTACTTTTCTTCCATCGTTTCGTATTTTTTCCTCCTTCTTTTGTTTCGCGTCGGATAGGCGAGAAAATTAATATTACGCGGATATGGATTTCTTTGAAACATTATAGCAGTAGCAGTAGCAGTCTGAAACATTTTTTGTTTTAAGCGGTACAAGTCTGATATAATATCATTTACCATTTCCCCGCGAATTCAGTTCGTATCGATCAACTTAACAAATTTTCAAATCAAAGCGAGAAAACCAGCTACATCTGTTTTTTCTCAATGAGCAAACAAAATTTGAATTACGAAGGGTTATACTTTACATTTTACAGTCACCGGCCATCGAATTAGGACCATGCACGAAATTTCACTTTCATGGATATAAATGTTATATACGGAAAACTGTCTTTGGTGATTCAAACTCTAAATACGTTGATAACGATGTATACATAGCAATTGATTCGTTACTAACGTGATAATAATCAAACTCTGTGAGCGATGAGCGATTCCAGAACTAAAAACATCCCTCTGCTCTCATAGTTAGGCAATTCTGCCGGCTCGAATACCATAGAAAATGTCTGGAACCTACTCGAAAGACTAGTTTACGACTCTTCAAGCACCACGTTATCCGAGGTGAAAACAAAAATTACAGATATTTGGAAAAATGATGAAGATACAAAGCGTACGATCGAGCAATGTTTACGGAGCATACCGGAAAGGATACGAGCTGTCATCAAAGCAAAGGGTGCAAGTAGAAAATATTAACCCTAAATATTAAATATTAGCGGTTAATAAATTGTATCGTTACAATTTGAACAGACCTTTCAACTTTACGAAAAACGTGAAAAATGCTAAAAGCTCGTAGCGGTCCTAATTCGATGACCAGGGACTGTACTATTCCCGAGATAAAACAGAAATACAAAGAAAAGACACAAAGAAACAGATGCGAGTAACCATGAACGGAAGGCGTTCGTCGCCTCTTCATCGCACGGAACGATCTACCCTCGATTCTCCAGAGGTTACTCGTATCGAACGTATGCAGAAGACAAAATCCCCGTGTTGCAAGAGTTAGGTGGACAGTGCAAGTGCAACAAGACGGTCGCGAGCAGCTAGTAAGCCTCCTTAAGTCCGTAACTCTGCTGTGATTTGTGTCCTCCCTCGGCCCCTGCCCTTTCCGTCGTTTCTGCCAGAGCATGCTCTGCCCTTCCTCTACTATACCATACCATACGCAGTCAGCTCGTCTCTGCTGGCAGCCTACCGAGCAATTAACAAGTCCCCCTCGAGGGCTAATCCCGCTAATCCCTTGACTGATGCCCCCCTCTCTCGTACCACCGCTCCTTCCTTCACCTTCTCCATGACCCGCTACGTCCGGGACACTGGCTACCAGCATCCTCCGCGTTTAAAGGATCCTACAATGTCCGACGTTCGATATGGGTTTCTCAAAGATAGCCACGGATCCTGGTCGAGGTACTTAATCCACGTTGGAACGTGTCTCGATTGCTTCGTTTCGAGGGATCCACTGGAAAAAACTGAAACTCGGCGGTGTTCGAGAGTTCGTCGAGATTGGCGATCTGAAGGAAATTCTCGAGTCGTGTGTTTATTTGTGGATAGATTCGAGAATTTTCAGGGTCACAGAGTTAGGAGCAACGGTTGAATAATGGTTTTGGATTGTTACGATGGCGAATTTTTAAGGCGCGAATTGTCCTGAGAGCAGGTTGGAGAATTTTTAGCGTTAGAAAATTAGGAGAGGAGAATGGTTGAAGAACGCGTTTGGATAGTTACTCGCAAAGGTGAATCTTCAAGGTGCGAGTCCATTTGGGAGTAAAACCATTGCGAATTGCTCTCGAGAAAATTCTTGAGTTGTGTATCAATTTTAGAGCAGAATTAAGAATCTTTAATGTTAGAAAATTAGGAGAGAAGAATGGCTGCAGAACGCGCTTGGATAGTCGCTCTGGAAGGTGAACTTCTAAGTCCACTTGGGAGTTAAATTATCGAGAATTGCTATCGAGGAAATTTTTGCGTTTTGTGTGTCAATTTTAGAGCAGAATCAAGAATTTTTAATTTTAGAAAATTAGAAGAGAACAATGGTGTTGAAGAACGCTCTCGGATAGTTACTCGCAAAGGTGAACCTCCTAGGTGGAAATCCATTTAGGAATAAAAGCATTACGAATTGATCCTGAGAAAATTCTTGACTTGTGTATCAATTTTAGAGCAGCTCAAGAGCAATCAAGAATTTTTAATGTCAGAGAGTTGCGAGTGAACAATAGTTGAACAATTCACTCGCAAAGGTGAACCTTTAAGAAAAAATTGAAGCTCTCGAGAAAATTCTTGAGTCGAGCATCAATTTTAGAGCAGCTTTGAAAATTTTCACTCTCAGACTTACGAGAAAATAACAGTCGAAGAACGCTCTCGGATAATTACTCGCAAAGGCGAACCTTCGAAGCACGAGTCCACTTGAACAGTAAAACTATCGTGAATTCTCGAAAAAATTCTTCAGTTGTGTACGTATCAATTCGAAAGCAGCTTCGAGAATATTTTACACTCGGTGAATTACGAGAGAATAATAGTCGAACAATTGATAGTTACTCGCAAATATTGGATAGCTCGCTTCGATGGATATTGGGCAAATTTGATAATACCGCGCAGCTTGTCTTAGCATAGCATAACTTATCTTTCAGATGGATTCTCGGCTCGACTGTCCTTCGTTCTGTTCGCGATTGTTGCCTCTTTTAACGACGCTGACCACTTCTCTGTATCCGCGTCGCGCCTTTGATTGCAGGTTGTCGATTCGCGGTCGATTTCACGAGCTTTTTAGTTGTATCATGTTGTATCCAAGGTTATTCGATACGCGGCCTGATTGAATTTTGTTTTCTATTAAATCGAGCTGTAGTAAAATATTGTTGTACTCTATGGTTTTGTGACGGATATTTTTATATTATTCGAATATTTTTGTTATATACGATACTTCGATTCGAGAGGATTGCGAGCTGTGTTCTTTTCCGTGTACCAATATTCGTGTCGTTGAAGCTTCTGTAAATGTTTTTTTTTTCTCGATTTTTATGCAAATTCATATTTTTACGAGTATAATTAAAGAAAAAATAGAAATTAAATAGGTGATTGCTTTATTCCCTAAACGTTACAACGAGAACTATATGTTTGCTTGTTATACGCATTCTGTACGCTTCTATGCCTCCAAATTTTAATGTTCTATAATGATTGATAGAAGTTTATAGCGGTATTTGATAAAAGGAACGGGAGGAAAAATTAATAATCTCGAACTCCCCTCGTTTGGAAAAAGAAATGATTGTGGTTTTGGCTCGATCATGACACTCATCATCCTACATTAATATCCTTCCACCATGAAACCATTTACAACGTACCCTTAGGGGCGAGGATTATAAGAACGACCTTAGAAAAATCACTTATCGGCACTGGTTGGGGTTCACGAGATTTACCGGTATTCGAGCGGTGACTGTTAATAGCAAAATTAACGTTTCNGGATAGTTACTCGCAAAGGTGAACCTCCTAGGTGGAAATCCATTTAGGAATAAAAGCATTACGAATTGATCCTGAGAAAATTCTTTACTTGTGTATCAATTTTAGAGCAGCTCAAGAGCAATCAAGAATTTTTAATGTCAGAGAGTTGCGAGTGAACAATAGTTGAACAATTCACTCGCAAAGGTGAACCTTTAAGAAAAAATTGAAGCTCTCGAGAAAATTCTTGAGTCGAGCATCAATTTTAGAGCAGCTTTGAAAATTTTCACTCTCAGACTTACGAGAAAATAACAGTCGAAGAACGCTCTCGGATAATTACTCGCAAAGGCGAACCTTCGAAGCACGAGTCCACTTGAACAGTAAAACTATCGTGAATTCTCGAAAAAATTCTTCAGTTGTGTACGTATCAATTCGAAAGCAGCTTCGAGAATATTTTACACTCGGTGAATTACGAGAGAATAATAGTCGAACAATTGATAGTTACTCGCAAATATTGGATAGCTCGCTTCGATGGATATTGGGCAAATTTGATAATACCGCGCAGCTTGTCTTAGCATAGCATAACTTATCTTTCAGATGGATTCTCGGCTCGACTGTCCTTCGTTCTGTTCGCGATTGTTGCCTCTTTTAACGACGCTGACCACTTCTCTGTATCCGCGTCGCGCCTTTGATTGCAGGTTGTCGATTCGCGGTCGATTTCACGAGCTTTTTAGTTGTATCATGTTGTATCCAAGGTTATTCGATACGCGGCCTGATTGAATTTTGTTTTCTATTAAATCGAGCTGTAGTAAAATATTGTTGTACTCTATGGTTTTGTGACGGATATTTTTATATTATTCGAATATTTTTGTTATATACGATACTTCGATTCGAGAGGATTGCGAGCTGTGTTCTTTTCCGTGTACCAATATTCGTGTCGTTGAAGCTTCTGTAAATGTTTTTTTTTTCTCGATTTTTATGCAAATTCATATTTTTACGAGTATAATTAAAGAAAAAATAGAAATTAAATAGGTGATTGCTTTATTCCCTAAACGTTACAACGAGAACTATATGTTTGCTTGTTATACGCATTCTGTACGCTTCTATGCCTCCAAATTTTAATGTTCTATAATGATTGATAGAAGTTTATAGCGGTATTTGATAAAAGGAACGGGAGGAAAAATTAATAATCTCGAACTCCCCTCGTTTGGAAAAAGAAATGATTGTGGTTTTGGCTCGATCATGACACTCATCATCCTACATTAATATCCTTCCACCATGAAACCATTTACAACGTACCCTTAGGGGCGAGGATTATAAGAACGACCTTAGAAAAATCACTTATCGGCACTGGTTGGGGTTCACGAGATTTACCGGTATTCGAGCGGTGACTGTTAATAGCAAAATTAACGTTTCCATCTTTTTTTCTTTTTCTTAGTATTGAACATGCTTTTGTATTTTTTTTTTTTTTCTTTTTTCTTCAATGTTACATTTTTATTTTCAGTATAGAATTTAATGTATCTTAAGAGGTTATGAAATACAATTTTTATTAAAATGCAAACTTTTACCATTGATCACTGTTTTTGGTGAGAAATAAAATGTTTTCTTTGTATTAAGAAATTCTTTAAGCGTCGATCGTATAATTGGCTCATTTTTAGAATAATAAATGATTCATTTTTTTCGTCGTAAATGGCTAATATAATTTATTGATATCCTTTCGCTATGTGCACCCTTTGGAATAATAAATATGAATTAATAGAATTGTGTAAAAATTATCTTAAGCCTTCTATTGTATTTCTATGTGACTTAATTGTATTTTTTTTATTCTAAATTTTACTATAACCACATTTCTTGATTCTTTCTGATTCTGAAAATAGTGAATTCTTTATTAGATTCATCAAAAAGGTACACACATATAATTTTTATAAAATTAAGGTAAATTTCTACGAACACGAAACTATACTTTCAAGAAATTACCTGTGATTAAAATCTTGTTTCAAAATACTTAACAATTCTATACGACCACTTTTGAATTACTCTACAATTTTATTCAAACTTTCCGAACAACCTGTCACAACGATACCTACATAATTATTATTTTACCTGCTACCAACTGTATAAATAATTAATAAATACCTCACGAAAGAATCAGCCGAAAGATAAACACAACGTACAATTGCACCGTTGATTAATAACAAAAAACAGAAAAAAGAGTAAAAACAAAAAAAAATCGCAACGCGTATGTGATAAAATTAAATATCATCGCAAAATTAATGATATTTTTCTAAAAAAAAGTTATCTCTCTTATATTTTTCGCGCAAATGTATGGATTATCTGTTGACATATTAAAGGCAACAAGAAATGAAATATATGCATCAGCACGCTTCAGCTCTCATTTGTCATTCCTGTGTCTGCGAAACAATGTCGCCGGAATAACTGATGGAACACTCCTCGAACGTACAATAGAAAACGATTAATTCCTTTAACGCGAAATGCTAATTCCTTTGTGCAATTATAAAGTAACTGACACGGACCTTTTTTCCCTTTTTCTCTCGTGGACATTATAAAGCTTTCGCTTCTGAAGACGTTAACTTCTTCGACTGAGCTTTGTTAGGACGGTATCGTTGGCACTTTCCTGACGCTGTTAATTTTGCATAATAATACGTTTACCGGTTCAATAGTCGCATTAGTATACATACACTACTGCTCATAATTATTCGAGCGACTTCAAAAGTCGATGGACGTTGCTTCGATAATTTACATTTTATTGCAATATCAATAGGCTGATGATAAAAATAATACGTACTTAAAAAAACATATATATATATATAAAATCCAAGAGAAATAAATCTTTACTCGTATTCGTAACAGTAAAACACAAAGAATTCTTAAAAAGTGTACCACTGTAAATTTCTAGAAATTCACACGAGAAATTGCAAACAAGTAATTTCGACCACTTAGGTAGTTCTACTGTTAACAATGTCGGTCCAGTTCCCCGAAAAGAAGGACCCAAGTAAATCATCCTAAAAGCAATCGGTTGGGAGCAATAACGATGATTTACAGTAAACGACTAGGTGTTTAAAGGCGTTTCTGTCGCGACGTAAGAATCGGGCCACACGAGGTGAATCGATTTCGCGGAGGTTTGCAACCAGAGGTGCGAAGCGTTTCAAGTTCGCAGTCAGGTTATTTACGCCTCATATTGTTCCCTTTGACGAATATAAACGTCAGCGATCGCGGATTTATGGGCGGTGGTCCGACCAACGCGTGTTGCCTCATCACCTAATCACTCTTTGCTTTCTTGGTAATATCTGTATTAAACTCGAGTGTCTTAACTTCTTCAACGCAATTCTTTTCCATTTATTTATCTCTTTTCACCTCTAAAATATTCCAATAAAATTCATTAATAAATTTCACGGTATTATTTTTTTGAAGTTCACACCGTCCACCCTTAACACTGGAACTAATGTTGTCGCCAACTAATGTTTATAAACCAAATTTTTTACAGAAATTTTATAAATTGACCATGGCATCTCGCAGCCAATTTTCCGTGATTTTCTGTTAAAAACGTAGACAGAGCTTTGTTTCCCTTGCATCGCGTATTTTTTTATATACCTTTCACTATGATTTTTTCGGTAGAAATAAGTATGCTTTATTCCTTGGTAGTTGTAGCGTTAAAAACCAATGATGTCTAAACGAAAAGTTCAACGTTCCGTTTAACGTGTTAAATTAGAAAAGAACAGGTTAGGAAAAAAATCGCGCGAGCCTTTCAGAATATTCTATATTATTATTTTTCGCTTCGCGTTTCGCAATATGGCGGCGCAGTCAGCCTGGCAAGCAATTTATGGCGCCAATTGAGTGTGCACGCGTGAAAGAGTTCCTACGGTTACGAACAGGAGGATTTCATCGTGGAGTTTCCTGCCTACTGAATGGCACCGGCACCATAAACTGGACCTCAATGGAGATACCAAACGGAGTCTAATAAAAGTGATAAAAGCAGAAACCTGAGGAATCTCCGAGACGGCCCTCGAAAAGAAAGACATCACACCGGACAAGAAACCGAGGAGCTGCACAAGGAGTCAACATACAATGCACCAATGACCGATCCCGATCTCTTCTCCTATAGCTCTCTTTCAATTTCTCGAAACTTTATAACCTTGCTTTGCAAAGATTCCAACCGGTGACTCGATTTAGTGACACTTAAAAAAAAAATGACGCTCCTCGCGACAACTATATAAGTTTAGCTAAAGAAATCTGACATTAGCGATGGGATCGATCGATCTCGCTACACGAATCACTTTCCGGTGAATATTTTATCAATGGAGCGTGGATTTTTGTGCGTTTATGGGAAGTTTGTGTAAAATACCGAGACAAGAAACTTGTCTTCTTTAGCTAAAATGTATAAGTTTGGATAAAAAAATCTGATATTAGCGATGGGATCGAACAATCTCGCCGCACGAATCACTTTCGCATGGACTTGTTATCAATGGACCGCGGATTTTTGTACGTTTATGGGAAGTTTGTGCAAAGTACCGAGACAAGAAACTTCTCTTCTTTAGCTAAACTGTATAAGTTTGGATAAAAAAATCTGATATTAGCGATGGGATCGAACAATCTCGCTGCACGAATCACTTTCGCATGGACTTGTTATCAATGGACCGCAGATTTTTATACAACTATAGGAAATTTGAGCAAAATTAAAAAAGAATATACAAATCACAGTGGTTTTTATAATATCTAGTATTATAAAAGTGAAATAATTATAATAGTGAGATAATTTTCCATCTAAATCCTACTTTGTTTGCTATATTCTCAAAAATATAAATTTGCATAAAAATCTGCAGACTAGTTAGTCAGCGGGCAATGATAGTCTGTAATATTATTACAAAACGCCATGTCCGAAACGTGAAACTTTTTATTTTATCACGTTCTAAGATACCATTCGTCAGTATTTCTGTACGACTCTGATTACTTCGATTAATCTAAAATTACTATTGAAAATATTAATATTGCTTGACGCAACCATCGTAAACACGTGATCGAGAAAATAACGCCGAACAAGCACGAAATTGCTCGGCGTGGAGTTTGAATAGCACGCGGGAGAATGTTGATCCCATCACTGAGAAAACCTGTTCTCTTTTAACTTCCTCGAGTTAGTCGAGAAGACGAGGATTTCATTTACAAAAGCGAGATCCATCTGCCATCAGGCTGCTGATGATAGCGGTAAAGGTCTAATAAAGCGATACAACGGGGAACTAGAAACGTTTGGTCGACCGAGTTACCATTCGTTCGCATAAGCCCGAGGAAACCCTGGAAAGAAGCAATATAGAAGCAGACTTCTTACCGTAGACCCTTCTCATTTTATAACCTTGTCTACGCGAAGATCTTTAAACGATTTCACGATAGTACGAGCGTTGCACTCGAGAGAGAAAGAAAAAAAAAGAAACAAGAAAAAAACAGCTAAAAGTACGTATAAAATGGCCATTTTATTCAACGTCCGGCTGTTTTCTCAAGCTTAACATTTCTACCAACTAACCCTAATAAGTTAAACATATTTTTCCGATGCTTTTTTTTGCTCTCACTTAATTAAATTCCATATTTATACGTACGTACTCGACTTTACGAGAGAATCAAAACTGTCGTTAACCTCTTGCCTCGAGATTTTTTCACTGTTCGTACACGTTGGTAACACGTCATTCGTATCTCGTATTTACCAATTTTCAATCCCTCGAATTAAAACGATAGCTGAAGATAAAATTGAACTTTGTCATAAATACAACGTGCCCTTACTGGATTCGAGCCATCATCCCTGTCACAAGTATTTTTTTCAATTTTTATAACATACGAAAATTTTCTAAAAAATCGGCTTTTCTAGAAAAGTGCTAATTAACCCTCTATGGGACCGTGTGACTTAAAAGCTACAAACCGATGTATCTATATTTCAAAAAATTAATTTTCTTTAGTTATCACTGCACTATTAAATTCGGTTACCGTATCACTGTAGCGACACCACGATCCATCTACAGTAATTATTAAAACATTTTCAAATCAAAGTGAAAGACTGTAATCAATCGTAATTTTTTCTCCGATAAGCAGACAAAATTCGGGCTATAGAGGGTTAAATGAAACAATATTGGTATATTTTTACTAACAAAGGTATCATATAATGCAAAGACAAAAAAATAATAGTAAT